>BQNB010044473.1:1292-20228 GCA_026074375.1 Tanacetum coccineum
TGATTCTGCTTTTAGACTATTCTTACTATATATATTTTATATTTTATTATATTATATATATTTTAAGGTGTAGTTTGGACGAATTATCTATCCTCACCACTGAGCAGTGGATCATTGGAATGTGTAGGTACACTTGCCACATTTTCAGTATCATCAGTTACAGGTTTTGTAGGACCACTAAGTTAAGGATCCTCAATGTCTTTCCTCTGTTTCCTTCTAGACTGTTTCTTCTGGAGGTTTAGATGTTGATGGTTGAGTAGTAGTGGGTGTATGATGGGAATCAGTTGGTATCTCTGAACCTTCACCTACTTGTTCTTGTGCTTGAACAATCATGGTTAGAAATAAAGGTATGATTGTTCCAGAAAAACCTTTTCCTTCCCTCTTTATATTGGCAAAAATCTTCTTTATGTGAGAGGGGGTAACATAAATCTCTTTATGTTTGAACATTCCTTCAACTTGTTTATCTAGGAACACTTGCACAAACCTTAGATACATTATAAATTTAACCCCACCCTCCAAGTTCTTCACCATATTATCAAAAATGTACTTGGAAAAGTTAAATTTTTGGTTTGTGGCAAGACAGATGATAACAGAGGCCATAGTGCTACTAAATTCATTCCAAGCAGTAGTCTTAGCACTAACGCATTGCAGAATTATATGGATAAGAAATTTCCATTGAGGTGAAAAGAAAGCTTTATAGAATGTAAGCTTTTGTGTAAGATTTTCATACCCTATGAGTGTCAGTTGTTAAAAATTGTAGCATTTGGAAGACATTCAGTACCTTCAGCATCTTCTAATTGAAGATCACTTCTTACACTTGTCTCAGTGATGATCACCTTCTTCTTATCCATTAGGGCTTGTATCTGCACTTCTTCATTAACAGTTTTCACCTTTGTAGTAGCCCAGAATTGCTCAATACATGCAGTATAGATTGTGAGATTAACCGTTAACGCATATTTGATAGGATGTGCGTTCAAAAAAATCCACAATTTGCTCGAATCCATCACTTTTAGTGGGTTTATCTAAGAATGCGACCATGTTATGTGAACTAGCAGACTTTAGGGCAGCCATTGAAGTTGGGTTTTGATGATTAACAATGAAATTGAGTTAGGGTTTATGATTAGAGGGTATAACAAAGATTAAAATCGATTAAGTGATTGAATGAAACCCTCAATCGAAGTATTTATGAAATCACCCTCAACAGCATTAACTTGAACTTGCAGTACTAAGTTAAGCCTAACAACATTAATTGACCCAACAGTAGCCCAGCAGTAGTAAGTTATGTCTGACAGCATTAACTTAACCAGCAGTAGTAAGTTTATGCCTAGCAGCATTAACTTTGAGTCACCAGCATTAACTTTAATTTTGTTCCAAAAAGCATTTCCATCATAAATTTTGATTCTTACAAGCTCTCTTTATGTTTTTATTCTCACTATATCTCTCAATTATTTTTCTCACTGAATCACTCTGTCTGTTTTTATATCACACAGCTCTCTTTCTGTTTTTATTCTCACTATATCTCTCAATTCTTTTAGCTCACAAAGTCACTCTTTCTATTTTTATGTTCACACATCTCTCTTTCTGTTTTTATGCTCACTTATTTCTCTCAATTCTCACAGTATTAATTATACTTAACAGTGTTAAGTATAACTAACAGTATTAACTTAGCAGTATTAAGTATAACTAGCAGCACTAATTATACTTTAACAGCAGAAACTTAAAGTTATAAGTACTTACTCCAATTTCATCCTTAGCAGCTTTTGCATTCTTTTCAAATCATCATTTGTGTATAATCCGCTGCATATGAACACAACTAACCTTCCCTTAATCAATACTTAAGATGTTAAGCATTCCACATGCAATCAGATATTCAAATCTGCTAACATCAAATGCTTTTGTGAGCAAATCTGCAACATTCTGATCTGTGTGAATCTTGATCATCTGAATAAGCTTCTTCTCATTGGAATCTCTGATAAAGTGATGCCTAATCTCAATGTGCTTTGTCTTTGAGTGAAAAACATGGTTCTTTACTATGCAGATAGTACTCTCATTATCAATATGAATCTTAGTCTGCATAAAATTATATCCATAATCCAGTAATTGATTTTGGATCCAAAGCACCTGTCCACAGCAATTAGAAGAAGCTATATACTCAGCTTCAGTTGTGGAATTAGAAACCACATTCTGCTTCTTACATTGCCATGAAATTAACCTGCACCCTAGGAACTGACAACCTCTTGTTGTGGATTTTCTATCTAAACTTGCTCCTGCATAGTCACTGTCAGTATATGCTACCAAATCAATAGGTAAATCCTTAGGATACCAAAGGCCCAATTTAGGTTGACCTTTTAAGTATCTAAGCATCCTTTTCACAGCATGAAGATGTAAACTTTTATGTATTCTTAGTGCAAGCTTGGTTTTTGTGTACTAAACATGGTATAGTACTTATACATACAACATACATCATTCTTCATAAGGTCCATTTAAAAACCTCTTTATGTTGCTATAAACTTTCAATATTAAGCATATGGATATATCTAATTAGCTTAAATCACCATTTAGGTTTTAATCATGAAAATGAAGATTATATTTGAAATGAATGAATTTACACACTTATATATATATAAGTGTGATTATTACATCATGTTTAAATAGGATGAGAAAAATGTTGTATCAAATGGTTTTTGGTGTAAACATTATATAAATGGATTAATTAGGGTTTTCATAACTTCTATAATATGTTTCAACATAAAGAAAAACATAATACCTGTTAATAATGATTAGTGGACATTTAATCAGTAATAGAACACTAAAATAAGGTCATATGGAAAGAAATACCCTTGTACCCAATTGGTTAATATAAAAATATTAATACAAAACATTAAAGTTAGAGCAATTCTTAGTAAAGTTAATAATTATAAGTATTATCAGGATTAGTGTAACCTTGGTAACTAGGACAGACACATAAGGACATTATGGACCAGTAGTGATTAATTATAAGGATGAATATATAACTATACAAGATATATGAACCTTGTGGTAAAATACAAAAGTGGTAAAGTATAAAGAAAAGATCAAAAATGGACTTAGCAAACAAAGCATAAACATTCAGTCCCAAAGTCCGAATTTTTACATACTCCTTTATATTTTATAAGATAATAAATTCTCTCGGACTGATATCCCGAAAAGTAAGAAACTTGGTCCAACAAACGGATTAATAACGAAAAAGTTACGTTAAAAACGAGTTATAATACTTTAATAAAACGAAGTCGTAAGGAAATTTTTTTTATAAAAACAATTTTATAAAAAGTAAAAACACAAGGGTTTGATATTATTTAACAAATAAAACAATCTTTTTAGGATACCAAAATGATAAGAATCTCGTAATTTTTTCAAATTAATAACGACGAGTTATGAACTTTCCGCAAGTTTACTACAATTACTACTTTTATAAAACTATTTTTATAACAAGTACTATTCAGATAGAAATTTATATTATTGTAAACCTCATAAAAATATAGAACTTCAAAATAAGAGAACGTCCTCGTAAGAATCGTTAAAAACGGCTTATAAACGAATAAAATACGACATTTACGTGGTTTTACGACGACGAATACATTTTTAAAAAACTACAGTGCTGATAGTGCACAGTAAAAGTTACTGTTCACGCAGAAGGATCCGAAATCCAAAAATTTCAATTTATGATAACTTCCTCTCATGATACGAAAAGATGGCATAAGAAACGCGAGAATCGGTTTAAAACGCGAAAGTTTACGCCAGTTTTACTAAAAAACGAAAAAAAATTATAGAACCGATTTAAACTTCTTAAACCCAATTTTTACCAAAACCATTTGTTGGTGATTGAGCTAATAATAGAATATTATGTGTTATCGAAGTACTATATTACTAGGGAGTTTCATAATGAGGCCTCTTCGGATGGCGTATCGACGAGTTGTTGGATTTACGATTTAAAGTGTCCTAACTCCTCGTACGTCATGTCATTACCTCTTTAATTATGATAGCCCGAACGATAGTACGAAATAATCCTATAGGATTACATTCAATGTTATCAATCTAAGTACTCGGTACTTATACGACCTATGATAATTTAGGTTGCATTCAATCTTTTACGTGACGCTTTATCTGCGATATTTGGATTATCAGAACTCAAGGTGAGTTCATAGCCCCACATTTTACATGCTTTTGTTTTACAAAGTTTTTGGGGTGAAAAACATGCAATGATTTTACAACTGACACAAAAGTGGTTAAGTTTTATATTATGATTACATGTTTGCCTAAGTAGCGATAACCCAATCTGAGCCCATTATCATGAACTGTTAATTACGAGCGCGAATGTTATGAATAGATCTATTGGGTTTGACAACCCCGTTCGGGTGATTAGCTATCACCAGTGAAACGAACGTATACCATGTCGAATATAGGATGTTGCGGGTTAGAACATCACCAACGGGCAAAACGGCCATTATTTGGCATCCATACATGTCAAGCATCAGTGTCCAAGAGTTAGAGCAACGGTAATTTAACATTTATATGATATCTGCATCTGTTGCATTATCATACACTTGGGGAGATCTGTGGTCCTACAATATTAGAATATCATCAAACCTATGAATTCACCACCATATTGTTGACGATTTAAAGCAATGTTTTTTCAGGGGGATCAATAAGCACAAGTTGCGATGGAGAACATTGGTGGTTTTGATTTGGATGTCAGATTAAAGATTTTGGATCGCAATTCATTTTTGTTATCTGTTATGGGTGAAAATCTATTGTTCATTTTGATTCAATGAACAATTTAAGCTTCTGGGCTTATTAACTCAATTACTTAGTTAAATCCAATGTACTTTTCAAAACGACTATTTTTGGTCCGTATCTATATATCTCTTGTGTTGGTAGACCTGAGAAGTAACATGCCCCGGACCCAAATTCCTGCTTCGACCACCAATTTGGGGGTTGTTACAGATTGGTATCAAAGAGCCAAGGTTATAGAGAACCAAGTCAAATGTTTTTGCTGGACTATAACCGTTTTCAAACAATGAAATCATATAATGATGTGTTACACGGGACATACCATATGTGCTCTATACATTTCCATGCATACACTACTGTTGCATATTGGTAGACAGATGCATACATAATTGAATACTGTTTTTATATTATAGTAAGTACGTATATTACTATGAGGGTATATTGTAATAATATCAAATAAGAGTTTTGCATACTTTCGCCACAACTCTACAATATTTTAATATGGCTATATAATATGAAAAATGGGGAATATTTCCTTTAGGCAAGGTAAGTATGATAAGCTCGTATCCTAGAAGCGCTACTAAACATTAAGAATATCGTATATGATAACCTTACATCATTTAAATTTATGCCATAGAAGTGCAAACACGTATCTACAACCATACCAGCCTTATATAATATATTTATATAAGTTAAGTTTTGCTCGCTGCAAGCGGTTATGTTTTCATTATCAACGGTTTCCTACATGTCTGTTCATATTAATTCCGAGCCATGGAGATTCCATTGACATCTGATGAGGAGCTAGAGGAACAAATGAAGGATCAGTCCTCATCTCTGGATGCCTCACCTACAGGCCTTATCACCAGGCATACAATTCTGACTCTAACCCAGGAGGGAAGAGGATAAGGAGGATCCTGCTGACCATCCTGCCGACGGATGAGACAATTATGATAATGAGCCATCTGATGATGACAACGATGATGATGATGTTGAGAAGGATGAGGAGGACGGGGAGGAGGAGGAGCACCTAGCTCTAGTCGACCCTCCTACTGTACCTACAGATGATCCTATCCCCTCAAGCTGAGGATGCAGAGGCAATTACGACTGATGAGTCTGCTCCTAGGCCACCCACACCATATCATCTTGTCTTTTGAGACCAAATCCCGTACAGTACGGATGTTTATTTAACACCATACTCCACGATCACCATCTGCTAAGGCAGGCATTACCGAGATGTTGCTACACTACCTTCATCATCACCACCACCAGAGAATGTGGAGTCACTTAAAGATAACATAAGAGTCTAGCATCTAGAATCTTGAGAGGCACCCTGGCCATAGACAAATAGATTTGTCAGTGTAGCTATTTGTATTCCCAACTAAACTTGAGTAATACTCCGGTTTGGTAGGTAAAAAAAAAGCATATAACTCATTTAACTCATGTTAAATGGAGTATTAATAATTAACTTAACCTGTTGTTATCGATCATGCACTAGGACGATAGGGATTTAGGTTTATGCTATGGTTGCTGTTATCTTATATCTATGCATAACGTGGTCTCACCTTACCTACTTGTTGGGATCACGGAGTGTCATGATTTTCCCTTGAATGAAACTTCATATACATTTTGTTCCCTGTGACTTTCAGGAAACAATGACAACTGTTGATCAAGGGATGAGTGTTGAGGAAATTGAGCGGGTTATAGCCGAGAGTGGGCTAATGCTAACGAGGGCTATTGCCATTTATGAGCGAAAACCAACATGCCCGTAGGTCAATAAGCCAACGAACAACAAGAATGCAAGTTAGCAGAGAATGCTAACAACAAGAGAAAGTGGGAAGGTAACCACAATGGCAATGTACTGTAAAGTTCAGAATTGCAAAGAAGGTAGATCCACATGACCCAGATTGTAGGAATCCTTCTGCTGCAAGGAATCAACGAACTCCCCCCAAAAACTAGGCCTGATATAGTGGGAAGTCTGAGAATACTTCAAGAGTGATGTCCAATATTGAAGTTCCAGAAACAAAGCGGATAAAAAATCAGAACTCTTGCTGAACGCCAGAACTGAGAACAAAGGAAGTTTTGAAAAGCACTTCCTCGAAATAGTCATAATCAACAACAACAACAAATCAAGAGCAAAACACCGACAGGCACACACTGCGGGATCGGGGGATAAGAAACCATATGGGGGATCTAAACCCCTGTGCTCAAAGTGCAATTACCACCATGACGGTCCGTGTGCTCCAAAGTGCTATAAATGCAACAAATATGGTCACATCGCCCGTGACTGTAGGGGTATGGGAAATGCCATGTTTTTAACCAACCAAAGGTCATTGGACAAGTCAGAAGATTATTTGCTATGAATGTGGAATCAAGGGCACTAAAAAGGGATATGCCCCAGAGCGAAGAACCAAAGTCATAAAAACCAAATTGAACGTACTAGAACCCATGGCGGGTGCATACCATAAAGGGAGGAGAAACCGATCAAGGCCCAACAACATTAAGGATGGGGATGAAGCTTAAAAGATAAAGTTTGGCTCGCCTTTCCTAGCAACCCTAAGTTGGAACTATCTTAAACTTTATCTCCTTAGGAGTTCTCATTGTATTTCCCTTAAATGAGTGCGGAGCTCAAGGATATTTTAGAAGAAACTGTCTAAAACTGAAAAACAATGACCGTGGTAATCAAGCTGGGAATGACAAGGCTCCAGCGAAGGTGTATGTGGTTGTAAATGCGGGGGCAACCCCAGACAACGTCATTGCAGGTACGTTCCTTCTAAACAACCACTATGCTTATATCTTATTTGATACGGGTGCCGATCAAAGTTTTGTGTCTACTACATTTAGCTCCCAAATTGACATCACGCCATCTACCCTAGATCATTATTATGATGTTGAACTAGCTGACGGGAGGATAATCGGGTTAAACACTATACTTAAGGGTTGCACATTAAACTTCCTAAACTACAAATTCCACATAAACTTAATGCCTAGTTTCGATGCTATAATCTGTATGGATTGGTTGGCGAAGTACAAAGCGGTCATTGTATGTGCCGAGAAGATTGTTCGCATCCCCTGTGGAAATGAAACCTTAATCATACACGGTAATGGAAGTGACCAGGGAAATGTGATACGATTAAACATCATTTCGTGCACTAAAGCGCAGAAGTACATGGAAAAAGGATTTCCTATCTTTCTGGCACATATCACTGCAAAAGAAGTTGAAGACAAGTCGAAGGAGAAGCGACTTGAGGACGTACAAATAGTTCAAGACTTTCCTGAAGACTTGTCGGGTCTTCCTCCGACTCGACAAGTGGAGTTTCAAATTGATTTGGTACCTGGTGCTGCACCTGTAGCACGGGCACCTTATCGATTGGCGCCTTCCGAAATGAAAGAGTTATCTGAGCAACTGAAGGAGCTATCCGACAAAGGCTTTATAAGGCCCAGTTCCTCGCCCTGGGGAGCTCCGGTCTTGTTTGTCAAGAAGAAGGACGGGTCATTCCGGATGTGCATTGATTACCGGGAACTGAATAAACTAACGGTGAAGAACCGTTATCCGCTCCCAAGAATTGATGATCTATTTGATCAACTCCAAGGGTCGAGTGTCTACTCGAAAATCGACCTAAGGTCAGGTTATCATCAATTAAGGGTTCGAGAAGAAGACATTCCGAAGACTGCCTTCAGAACTCGTTATGGCCATTACGAATTTCAAGTTATGCCATTTGGTTTGACCAACGCACCTGCCGTGTTTATGGACCTCATGAACCGAGTCTGCAAACCATATCTGGACAAATTCGTAATTGTCTTTATTGATGATATTTTGATCTATTCCAAGAACAAGCAAGAGCACGAAGAGCATCTGAAGATAATATTGGAGTTGTTGAAGAAAGAGGAGTTGTATGCCAAGTTTTCCAAATGTGAATTTTGGATTCCTAAGGTACAGTTCTTAGGTCATGTGATCGATAGTGAAGGAATTCATGTGGATCCAGCCAAGATTGAATCCATTAAAGATTGGACATCTCCTAAGTCACCAACGGAGATTCGTCAATTTTTAGGTCTTGCTGGATACTATCGAAGATTCATTGAAGGTTTTTCGAAGATCGCCAAACCAATGACCAAGCTTACTCAAAAGAAGGTTAAGTTTGAATGGGGCGATAAACAAGAAGCAGCTTTTCAGCTGTTGAAGCAAAAGTTGTGCAGTGCACCAATCCTTGCATTACCTGAAGGAAGCGAAGATTTCATCGCATACTGCGACGCTTCGAAGAAGGGTTTGGGCGCTGTGTTGATGCAGAGAGAAAAAGTGATTTCTTATGCATCACGACAGTTGAAGATTCATGAGAAAAACTACACGACTCATGATTTAGAACTCGGTGCAGTGGTGTTCGCTCTCAAGATCTGGAGACATTATTTATATGGAACTAAGTGTACGGTGTTCACCGATCACAAGAGTTTGCAACACATTTTAGATCAAAAAGAGTTGAACATGAGGCAACGACGATGGTTAGAGTTACTAAGTGATTACGATTGCGATATTCGTTATCACCCGGGGAAAGCAAATGTCGTTGCTGATGCTTTAAGCAGGAAAGAACGAGAACCACCGCTAAGAGTTCGAGCCTTGGTTATGACTATTAGTTTGGATCTTCCCAAACAGATCTTAAATGCTCAGACCGAAGCGCGAAAACCCGAGAACATTAAGAGTGAAGACGTTGGGGGAATGTTGGTTGAAAATGCAAAATTTCCAGAAGCTATTAGAGAACAAAAGTTGGAACCACGTGCGGATGGAACCCTGTGCCTCAATGCCTCAATGGCAGGAGCTGTTACCTTGTTATGGCGATTTGTGGACTGTGATCATGCACGAGTCCTACAAATCAAAATACTCTATTCATCCGGGTTCTGACAAAATGTACCAAGACATGAAGAAGCTATATTGGTGGTACCAACATGAAAGCCAGAAAAAAAACATAGCCTACTTAATGATAACAG
The DNA here is from genome assembly GCA_026074375.1 of Tanacetum coccineum. Lineage (NCBI taxonomy): Eukaryota > Viridiplantae > Streptophyta > Magnoliopsida > Asterales > Asteraceae > Tanacetum > Tanacetum coccineum. The sequence continues at coordinate 11,040 of BQNB010044473.1, forward strand.
TGCTGACCGTGCTAAGACCAGGCCGAAACATCCAAAGGCCATCAGGATTGTTGGTACAACCCAAGATACCCGAATGGAAGTGGGACAACATCACCATAGATTTTGTTACAAAGCTTCCTAAGACATCTCAAGGCTATGACACAATTTGGGGTGATCGTGTGACCCGAGAGCCCCTAAGTCTGGCGATCTTCACACCAATGAGAGAGGACCGATCCTTTAGATAAACTTGCAAATTGTACCTAAAGGAGTTGGTCACGAGGCATGTGGATACCCTGCTCAATCATTTGTGATCGTACCCGAAGAAATCGCATACCAATTTCTGGAGGTCACTTCAGAATGCTTTGGGTACTAATATGGATATGAGTACTGCGTACCATCCACAAACATACGGCATAAGCGAGAAAGGACAATTCCAAACTCTCCGAGGGATAAGCTGCGTGCATGGTGCGATCGACTTGGAACAGGGTTGGTTAACCAATTGCCATACTCGAGTCTCTCATAAAACAATAGCATCACAGCAGCATCAATGCCGCCACCATTCGAAGCACTTTATGGACGAAAGTGATCGCTCACCACTTTTGTAGGACTGAATTGGAGAAGCCTCAATACTTCGGTCCAGAACAAATCCAAGAAACCACCGCGAAAATCATTCAATAAAAGCAAAGGTTGCAAGTCAGCTCGTGATCGACAAAGAGTTACGCTGATTTTGAAGCGTAAACCAATGGAATCTAAGTCGGGACAAAGTCATGCATTAGGTCTTCGCCTTGGAAAGGGTCATACGTATTTGGTCAACGGGGGAATAGAACCCTAGGTATGTTGGACCCCCGAGACCTTATTTAAGGTGATATAAAAGTTGGAGAAGTTCTTACAAGCATGAACATCCAGAAGAAATTGACAGAGTCCATAATAACGTTTCAATGTATCCTAACTGAAGAAGTGTCATGCCGCGAAACCTTTAGGCCGTTCCGTTGGATGTACTTAATTGGACGACAAACTCCATTTTGTTGAGGAACCGGTAGAAATAGTGAACCAAAGGAGGAGACGAGAAGTTTAAACGGTTGTGAATAGAATTTCGGATCCCATTGGTCAAAGTTCGATGGAACTCCAAGAGAGGTCCTGAGTTCACTTGGGAGCGTGAAGACCAGTTCAAAAAAGAAATACCCACATCTCTTCAACAAGACCGCACCGTCGTCAAGTGCTGCAAATGTAAGCTAGGACAAGGCTCGTTTAACAGGGAATCTATAACACCCAGTGTTATTTTTTTTTTTTTTTTAATTTTTTTTTTTTTTTTATTATTTTCTTTTATTTTGTTATTTCGTATCTGTGTTTTAATTATTTTTTTTTTATTTTTTTTTTTTTGTTTTTTTTTTAATATATTTATTTGTTTTTTTTTTTTTTTTATTTTTTTATGTTTTTGTTTTTTTTTTTTTTTTTTCTTATGGGTTTTTACTTATTCTTTTTCTTTTATTATTATTTTTTATTTGTTTTTTTTTTTTTTTTTTTTTTTTTTTTTTTTTTTTTTTAAATTTTTTTTATTTTTTTTTTTTTTTTTTTTTCTTCTTCTTTTCAGTTTTATATTTTTTTATTATATTTGTTTATTTTTGTTTTTTTTTTTTTTTTTATTTTTTTTGTATTTATTTTTTTTTTTATTTTATATATTATTTGTTTTTTATTTTTTTTATTTTTTTTTTTATTTGTTTTTTTATTTATTCTTTTTTTTTTTTGTTGTTTTTTTTTTTATTTTTTATTATTATATTTCAAGTCATATAACTGACGTCGATAAATGCAATATTTTATTTGTTAAGCGTTGTACGCGTTTGCTTGTAATTTTCCATGAATTTAAGTTTAAATCGCGTAAGCTAAAAATTATCGTATCAAATGTAAACGGGAGCATCAAACAATTAAATGTAACATCAAGCAGGTTATATAATTAATTTTGAGGATAATTAATAACTTTGGTTCATTTATTTTTAATCGGATACGTAAAGTAGTATACGTTTTCGCGATAAATTTACTTTTAGGCACTCCAACCACAAAAACTTTTTTCTACGCTTCAACAAATACCACATTTATACCAAATACAATAAAATATATCATCTAAACATACCATTGCCGAAATTCTTTCATAAATGTGCAAGTTATTATAGCACAATTCTTCCAATTGGTCAAAACAACAACTATCCATTTATTAGCACCATGCTTCTTTAATTGGCACAATACTCATCATGCACTACACCATACTTCCTTATGGCACACCATTGGCCCACCATACTTTGACTCCAAAGACCTACATTGAGCCTTACTATGATTCCTTTGACTAAGAATGCCATTATATATACGAAGTAACTAGCAAGGTTAACTCTTACATGCATAAACACTTAGAGAAAAATTCACAAATCTTCCTTTTGGCTCAATATAAGCTCACGGCATCAAAACCCCCACCACACAAACCCATACAAAATTTTATTCAACCCATACACTTCTATACACATCCATTCTAAGGTATTCTAAGGTGATCCCAAGCATTGGCTAACATTTTCCAAGTGTTAATCAAGAAAAGGAAGCTAGGGTTTTTGTTAAGAAAATAAGGGTTTTTACTTAGTGGCAAGCTTTGGTTTTTTGTGGCTAAACAAGGGTTTAGTACTTATACATCACCATTCTTCATAAGGTCCATTTAAACTCTTTATGTTGCTATAACTTTCATTATTATGCATATGATATTTCTATTTAGCTTAAATCACCATTTAGGTTTTATTCATGAAAATGAAGTTTATATTTGAAATGATCATTTTACACACTTATATATATATTGTGTGATTACTTACATCATGTTAAAAGGATGAGAAAATGTTGTATCATATGGTTTTGGTGTAAACATGATTATGTATTAATTAGGGTTTTCATAACTTCATAATATGTTTCAACTTAAAGAAATACATAAGACATGTTAATATTGATTATGGACTTTTAATCATGTTAATAGAACACTAAAATAAGGTCATATGGAAAGAAATACACTTGTACCCAATTGTTATTAATAAAATGATAATGACAAAACTAGTAAATTAGAGATTTCTTAGTACAGTTATAATTTTAAGTATTATCATGGATTAGGTTAACCTTGGAAACTTGGTGACACATAAGAATATTATGACAAGTAAGTGATAATATAAGGAAGAATGATAATATACAAGAAATATGAGACTTGTGGTCAAAGTATACAAAGTGGTAAAGTATAAAGAAAAGATCAAAAATGTACTTAACAAACAAGCCTAAACATCTGTCCCAAATCCGAGATTTTACATACTCTTTTATGTTATTATAAGATAATACATTATCTCCCGACGATTCCGAAAAGTAAGAAACTTGTCAAACGATTAATAACGAAAAAGTTACGTTAAAAACGAGTTATACTTAATAAACGAAGTCCGTAAGTAAATTTTTTTATAAAAACAGTTTTTATAAAACTTATAAACAGCAGAGGTTTGATATTTTAAACAAATAATAGACATATTCTTAGGATATCCAAAATGAAAAGGACTCGTAATTTTCCCAATTAATAACGAACGAGTTATAATTTCGCAAGTTTTACGTCAATTAATACTTTTAAAAAACTAATTTATCAAAGATTACTATTCATGATAGAAAGATATATTTTGTAAACCCATAAAAATGAATAGGAACTTTTCAAATAAGGAGAACGTCCTCGAAAGAATCGTTAAAAACGAGCTATAACGAATAAAATACGACATTTACGGGTTTTACGACGACGAATACGATTTAAATAAACTCACGTCTGATGTGAACAGTAAAAGTTATCGTTATCACCAGTCAGGTTCCAAATCCAAAAATGTCAATTTTAAATAACGTCGTCTGATACGCAAAGAAGGGCATTAAGATACGCGAGAAACTGGTTTTAAACACGCGAAAGTTACGGCCATTTTACTAAACGATAATTATAAACGTTTTAATTCTTTAAACCCAATTTTACAAAAACCAAAACCATTAGTTGGTGATTTTTCTTGGGGAGCTATATAGAATATTATGTGGTGTATCGAAGTACTATATTACTAGGAGTTTCATATGAGGCCTCTTCGGCTGGCGAAACGACGAGTTTGTTTGGATTTAACATTTAAAGTGTCCCAAACTCCTCGTACGTCCATGTCATGACCTCGTTAAATTATGATAGCCCAACGATAGTACGATATAATAATAGAATACATTCCAAGTGATCACTTAAAGTACTCGGTCTTATACGACCTAGATTAATTTAGGTGCATCGATCTTTTACGTGACGCATAATCTGCGATATATGGATTATAGAAACTCAAGTTGAGTTCATAGCCCCAACGTTTACAAGCTTATGTTTTACAAAGTTTTTGGGTGAAAAACATGCAATGTTTTTTACAAAACAGGACACAAGTGATTAAGTTTTATATATTAATGATTACAAGTTGCCTAATAAGCGATAACCCAATCAGACCCATTATCCATGAACGTTAATTACGAGCCGCGAAAGTTATGTAATAGATCTATATGGGTTTGAGACGAACAACCCGTTCGGAGTGTTTAGCTATCACCAGTAAACGACGTATACCATGACGAATAAAATGAGTGTTGCGTGTTTATAACATCACCCAACGGGCAACACGGCCATTAATTTGGCTCCATACATAGTCCAGGCATCAGTGTCCAATGAGCTTAGAGAACGAATTAACATTATATATGATATACTGCATCTGTTGCAATTATCATACCACTTGATAGATCATGTGTCCTACAATATATATTTATCAAACCTATGAATTCACCAACATTATTGTTGAACTTTAAAAGCAATGTTTATCCAGGGGATCAATAAGCACAAGTGCGATGGATACAATTGGTGGTATTGATTTGGAATGTCTTCATTAAAGATTTTGTCGCATTTCATTTTGTTATCTGGTAAAGGGCTGAAAAACTTGAATTATATTGATCAAGTTGAACAAGTTAAGCATCGGGCTTATGTAACAATTACTTTGTTAAATCCAATGCGTATTGTTTCAAACGACATTTTGGTCGTTCTATAATATCTCTTACTAGTGTTGTTTTGATCTGAGAAGTAACTGCCCCGGACCCATATTCCCGCTTGCACCCAATTTGGGTGTGTTACACTATATCTCACAATCTTATTCTCACTGAAAATCTCTCTGTCGTTTTTTATTTCACACATCACACTTTCTGTTTTTTATCTCACTAAAATCTCTCATTCTTTTTTCACACTGAATCACTCCTGTCAGTCTTATATCACACAACTCTCTTTCTGTTTTTATTTCTCACTATATCTCTCAAAATCTTTTAGCTCATCAAAGTCACTCTTTCTATTATTGATGTTCACACATCTCTCTTTCTATTTTTATGCTCACTTATATCTCTCAATTCCTCACAGTATTAATTATACTTAACAGTGTTAAGTTAATAACTAACATTAATAACTATAGCAGTATTAAAAGTATAAAACTAGCAGCACTAATTATACTTTAAACAGCAGAAACTTAAAGTAAAAGTACTTACAGCCAAATTTCATCCTTAAAAAGCAGCAGCTTTTGCATCTCTTTTCAAATCATCATTTTGTAAAATCCCTGCATAAGAACAACAAAGAACTAACCTTCCCTTATATCAATACTTTAAGATGTTAAGCATTCCCACATGCAGATCAGATATTCACAATACTGCTAACCCACAATCAAATGCATTTGTGACAAATCTGCAATATTCTAACTGTTGAATCCTTGATCATCTGAATCAAGACATCTTCTCATTGGTATCTCTGATAAATGATGCACTAATCTCAATGTCTTTGCATGAGTGAAAAACATGGTTTCTTATGACCCTATGCAGAATAGTACTACTCAATAATCAATATGAATCATAGTCCTGCATAAAATTAATACCCTAAATTCCAGTAATTGGATTTTGATCCAACAGCCACCTGTCCACAGCAATTAGAAGAAGCAATATCACACTTTAGTTTTTGGAATTAGAAACCACATTTTGCTTCTACATTAGCCATGAAATAAACCTGCACCCTAGGAACTGACAACCCTCATTGTTTGGATTTCCATCTAAACTTGCCCTGCAGAAGTCACTGAGTCAGTATATGCAAAACCAAATCAAAAAAAAATCCTTATTATACCAATAGGCCCAATTAGGTTACCTTTTAGTATCTAAACACCTTTCACAAGCATGAAGATGTACACTTTTATGGATTGGACTGGAATCTTGCAAACATAATATCAGGCCTTGGAAAGAAGATAGTACATCAATGAACCAATCATTGATCTATATAAATGTTCATCTACATCTTCACCATTTGCATCTTTGAGCAAAGCCCTTTGAGTTTCCATAGGTGTTCTTGCTGTCTTGACATCACTAAAACCAAACTTGTTCAAAATCTCATTCACTTACTTGTCTTGACTAATGAAATCCCATCTCCATTTTGCTTCACTTGCAGACCTAAGAAAAATGTAAGCTCTCCCACAGAACTCATCTGGAACTTCTTATGCATCATCTTCTCAAACTCAGTACACATCTTCTTCCTTGTAGACCCAAAAATGATATCATCAACATATACTTGAACTAGCAGAATATCACTTTTGTCCCTTTTGATAAATAAAGTCTTGTCTATCTTTCCTCTCTGAAACCCATTGTCTAACAAATAAGTTGACAAGGTTTCATACCAAGCTCTAGGAGCTTGATGCAATCCATAAAGTGTCGTTTCTACTTTGTATACTCTGTCAGGAAAGTCTGGGTCTTCAAATTCTGGTGGTTGACAAACATAGACTTCCTCTTTAATCTTACCATAAAGAAAATCACTCTTTACATCCATCTGATATACCACAAAGTCTTTAAATGAGGCATAGGCTAAGAATAGCCTAATTGCTTCAATTCTAGCAACAGGAGCAAAATCCTCATCATAATCAATTCCTTCCTCTTGTGTGTATCCTTGTGCAACCAATCTTGCTTTATTCTTAATCATAATGCCTCTTTCATCCTTCTTGTTCCTGAAAACCCATTTAGATCCAATAACTCTTTTTCCATTAGGTAACTCCACCACGGTCCAAAATTCTTGTAACTTGAATTATAGAAGCTCTTCCTGCATAGCTTCTATCCAACTTGGATCCTTTAGTACTTAAACAACCTTTTTGGGTTCTTCTTGTGATAAAAAGCAAGCAAACAAGCAATTTTGAATGACTTTATGGTTTCTTCTTTGTTCAAGAGTAGTGCTAAGAAACCCATGTTCCTCCAAATTCCTTGTCATTCTTCTTGCTTAAGGTGCTGAATTCAAGTCTCCAATAATTTGTTCAATTTGATGGTCTTTGTGTATTCTTATGGTAGGAACAGTACTGACTTGGAAGTATGTATCCAAATTGTTAGTGCAAATATTACGATATTTAATCTATACGATCTCTTTATGTTTTGGTAATGACAAACATGTGACTTGTAATACGTAACATAAAGTGCGCAAGTTACTCGTAATCACAAATCATCAATGCATACATGCATCAACATCTCTAGACGTCTCAAGTATGCATCAAGACGGACATTGGTTTACACCCGACGTAAATCACATAAGGTATGTACAAACAAGCATTAAACTTGTAGGATGATCAAAGAAATAAGTTTTTGTCTTAAACTTTACATTTTTATAAATGTAACAAAATAACTTTTTCAAAACTTAATTAGACAAATTATTTTTGAATTATAAAGAAATGTTTTATGTTGTAATTATTTCAAAATTTAAAATCTGGTTCTTTTCCCCCCAAAACATGTTACACTTTTACCAGACAAGTTTGTCACCACAAAAAGACAAAAACAGGAGCGTCTGTCGGGGCGGCCCCCTTAAATACGGCGGCCCCCTAATATATCTAGGACTGCCGTCTCCTGACAGGCTGTTTTTCAGCTCCTATAAATAGTGGGTCACCTCCAACTATTTTCACAACCCTTTTGCACGAATTTCTTTCAGTTCTTTCTCTCTCTAGATCTCACTAAATCTTTCTAAACCTTTGATCATTTAACTTGTTTAATCTTGTTTAAATGTGATCCAATCTTCTATCCTTTCCTTCTTCCCTCAAGTGCAAGAGAAGAACTTTCGTCATCGTCAAGATACGAAGTTATGTAGTCTAGTTAGTTCATTTGTAACATATGTTACATATAGATCGAGTCCATGTCTTCCAATCTTTAGTAGTGTGTAGATCCGAATGGTGTGTACATTCGAAAGGATTGATTGTGGGTTGGTTAGTATTTTGGGCCTTAAAAATATTAGTGTTGTAGTTGATTGGTTCTGCTAAGATTGGACTCGAATTTAGCTTGTGTCGAAAATTTTAAATTCCCGTATTTAATGTTTTATATATACAACGAGAACGTTGTATAATTCAAGTGAGGGGATGGAATTAGAATGTTTACTTGTCCTATTTTTCACACTAAAATGATTAAATTATGCTCAAATTTAAAAAAAATCAAGCATACTTTTGTGAAATTACATGTTACATAACTGATCACTTCTGACTACACTCTTTAATATATTGTATATATATATATAAAATATACTTATAAATATATAAAAAAGGGTAGGAATAAAAAGATCTCAGTTATAATAATCCGGAAGTATGATTCCCGGGTCGTTATCCTCGATGAGGAAAGCAATTGAAAGGCGAGAGTCGTTTTGAGAATTGATGCTTGAATGGGATAAGATTGATATTGGTTATCTAAAACTATGAAAAAATTAAGGCAAAAACTTAAAATTTACTTAAGGAAAAACAAATTTTAGCTAAAAACGTAAAACGGAAACCCTAAACTGTAACTAAAAACCCTAAATTTCCAAAAATAAACCTAAAATGAATTTTTCACTTTTAATTGACTCTAATTGACTAAAAAGTAAGTTTAAAGAAAACTAGAACAAAAACGGAGTCGAATTGAGGTTAAAAACACGAAAAATGCGAACGAGAATGAATCCCGTTCTTTAAAAAATGAAATTTTGTAAATTAAACCCTACTGAAGCAAAACTAATTTTCCTAGAAACTATATGATAAAAGAAAATTTTCTAAAAAATAATTATATTTTTTTGACTTTTTTATGTATTAAAAACGATTTACAAAATAAAAATTAATTAAAAATACTAAACTTAATGGCAAAAATCTAGAAAAATGC
>BQNB010044473.1:22287-24787 GCA_026074375.1 Tanacetum coccineum
CATCTTCTCTTGTGAGACCAGAGGTATACTTTCTTCTTTTTGCTTTTAGCTTCCTTCTTGTGCCTAACTTCCTTTTCTTAGCTCCTTCTTCCTCTTGAACTTCCTCATGGACAGATTTAGCCTTATGTTCTTTCTCTTTATCAGCAGCTTACTCATTCATCTTTTTGACTGCTCTTTCATCTTCTTCAGATCCAATAGCCACAAAAGTCTGATCTTGTTTCTTACATCTCTCATACAAGACTTGGATCTCCTCAAAGGTTTTAGACTTTAACTCGGCATGCTTCTTATTTGCAACATGTTTCAGATAAGTGATCATCTGATTTCTAAGCTGAGATATTATTGGTGGCTTATTTCTGATAGCAGCATATCTTTGTTCTGTAAGAAACTTCCTTTGGGCAGCAATTGTGTCATGTAGAAACTTTGCTCTATCCTCAATAGAATATTGCTCCCTTTTTTCTTGTTGAATCTTTTCTGCAAGAATCTGGTCTACATTTAGTCTTGCTTGAATTTAGTCAAATTCAGTTGCAAGTGCTTCTTTTTCAGCTTCTTCCTCTTGCTCTACCAATCTTCTAGCCAGAAGCTTTTTTGATTTCTTTGATGCTTGAACTTCGGCTTGAAGGTCTTCTTCAGTCATTGGATCTTTTCCTTCTCTCCTTTGGACTCTTTCTGTCTCACCAGTATTAAGTTCGGCTGAAGGTGCACTACCAGTATTAACTTGAGCTGAAGGTGTACTACCAATATTAACTTGAGCTAAAGGTGTACTACCAGTATTAACTTGAGCTAAAGGTGTACTACCAGTATTAATTGCAGTACTAGTAGTAGTAACTGGTTTTTCAGCAGGTTCTTCAAAGTCTAAGACCTTGGTAGGAGTTGCTGTAGATTTGGGTTTCCTTCTGTAAATCTTGCTACCAGGAGGGGCTTGTGATCCCTTAAATCCTTCAGAAGCTACATTAGTTAAGATTTGTGCAGCCTCTAAGGTAGAAGGACTTATTTGTTCTGCTTGAGCCTCCCCTGAATCCTTGCTCTTTTCAGGAGTAGCAAATTTATTTCCTTGATCTGTTTGAGAAGGAATATCTTGATCCTGACCCTCTGCATCCTCTTCATCCTCAGTTTCCTCTCTTTTTCTCTTCTGCCTCAACTTATTTTCTAGCTTCTTGACCTTCTTTATCAGCTGTAGGACTGCTGTTCCAAGAGTCTGCTTAGTGTCACTCAGTTCCTTTTCTAAGGATTCTACTCTTGATTCCAGCCTAGGTACAAGATCTAGCAGGTTTCTAAGTTGCTCACTTTCTTCACTAGTTCTAGATGTTTGAATCTCAGGTTCATGTGAAGGTGGTGGAGACATATGATAAGAAGGTTCAAATGATGGACCTTCTGTTTCATTATGTGGAGGTGATGGAATTTGAGGAGATGGTGGATGAGTTGGTTGGGTGTCAGGAATGGTAGTGATGGGTAGAGATGAAAATGTTATTGATGGAGTAGGTTGTTCAGGTTGGATAGGAGGTGGTAAAGATGTTAGTTGTACACTTGATGGTTGAGGGGGTGGTGTTGTAGATTATACATGTTGAGTTAGTGTTGGTGGTTGTGTTGATGGAGGAGTTGATGTTATAGGTGGAGTAGGGATTTGTACATGAGGTGGTGTAGGAGTTGGTACAGGCTGAGATGGTGTTGGAGCAGCACTTGGTTGAGGTTGACCTGCATCAATGGTTAGCATAGCAGGCAACAATGGTCTATGTATCCCTTGAAAACTTCTTTTCATATTTCCAAAAATCTTTTTGGTTAATAATACAGACACAAAAAGGTTTTTGTTTTCAGTCTGTATATTCAAAATCATTTGAAGAAAATGAGGGTACATTAAAAACTTTGATTTGCTTTTTAAATTTGAGATCATTCCATCAAAGATAAGTTTTGAAAAGTTAAAGTCTCTTCCAGTGGAAAGACAGATTAAAACAGTGGGCAATGTAACTACCAAACTGGATCCCCTTCTCCAATATTTGGGCTTATACAATGAAGAATGTGATGGATTAAAAATCTCCATTGGGGTGTAAACTGACTTTTCCAAAATGTAAAAGTTCTGTCAGTTACATACCCAATATTTTGTAATCCTGCAAAAATCTCTTCATTTTTGCAATGTTTAATCCCTGATGAAAGCTGCTTTATTGGAGTTGCCTCCATAACAGACTATTCGTGATTGTATATCAATAGAATCTATAGTTGCATTAAGTTGTTGAGGTCCCATCTGCAAGTCGTTCTTCGCAGTTGCAGTCTGCCAAAACTGCTTGACATTGGTATCGTTAGATAGATGGTATTGTGGAGTTGAGATGCCTACCTCAATTTTTAGCGTCTGAGGAAATCCAACTATCTATGTTGTAACCAGCTCTATCAACAGGTTTGAGTAAGATACCCACTTGATTATGCTTTCACAATACTTATGTTAGCCATTGAAAGATTTGGTGGAAAAAATTTTGAGTCTTTAAAAATTTAGTTGCTGGTGTGGGACGTT
>BQNB010044473.1:32287-42541 GCA_026074375.1 Tanacetum coccineum
AAGAGTTTTTACATGCTGTGCACGGGGGGTGGGGTGGGGGGGGGGGGGGGGGGGGGGGGGGGGGGGGGGGGGAGGAGGCGGTGGTGCAAGTGTCAAACTGTCTGTATGTTTGGGTTTAGGCACTTGTGGTTGAGGTCTTTTTTTGGTGGCAAGGTAACTTGCTCATTAGAAGGTATAGGAATATGGACAAGGATAGGGTCATCATTAGACTGAATGGTCAGATACATCTCCAAGCTCCTCATTACTGTCATTGATGGACAGATTGAGAAAACAAAGGAACTAGCATCAAAACATAACTGTAGGATATTGAGGTTGAGGTCCATATTTACCATACTCATACAGGAAATCATCTATGTCCTTCCTGTTCCCTAGGGGTATAATCACCACTAAAGGAATTGGGGGGACACCTTTATATGCAACCTTTGAATCCTTCTGATAGTGGGGATATCAATATATCCTGGCATTGGATCTCTAAAAGCAAAAAAATAACCATCTACTTATCTCTTCCTCATATCCTAGACCTCACATTGATTGTAGCCATATCCTAAACCTATCTTAACAGTTTGAGCTCATCCAACAATCAATTAGCATCCAAAGTATTTTTAGAAGATGCCAAGCCAAATCCAACAATTTTTTGTAAAGCATCTTTGTTCCGTGACACTTTCATTCCTATTCTTCGTATAATTTTACGCTTTTCATCTTTCAAAAATTTGATTAGCTTGAAAAATTTACTTTTTTCAGTTTAAGAGGAAGTTTGCTTCTTTGTGGAGCTTAAGCCAGAGTATTCAAATCTCTTAACAGCATACTTATATATGGCAACAAGGCAGCTTCTTGGTACACCAAATTCAGATTTGGCAGTTCATCATGTACTTAGCTTAAGAGCATTATATGAATCAAAACATAATTATAGTAGAGCACATTGATACCTCATTATTCACAGTGAAAGCACTAGAGCATGATTAGAGTTCCTCATGGCTGTAAGTCTGCTCTAACCCAATTGAGTCTGACCTTCATACAATGGTCCATCAAGGCTTCCTTTTAATATTGCGGACTGGCTTGAATATAACTTTTACCCTGCTTCCTGCCTGTTACCGTTTTCTTTTGAACCTTTAAACTTGCATTCCACTGGCAAAGATGACCAGTATTGTGCAATTGAAACATTCAAACTTTTCTCTTATCAAATTGCCACATGCATATTCCATCACACTCATGCCGATCTGCTCTGTCTTCATGTAGAAATCTTCTTAAATCTTTATGGCAGATCATAAGCAATCTGCCAATTTATAACCATTTCTTCCAAATCCAGATCATCAATTTTGATCTAGGTCTTCATGTATCAAATACCACATCATCAGCATTTGTATCTAGAAAAGAATGGATAACTTCATCAGCAAGACCAGGAGTAAGCAGTTGTTGTTGCTTTGGAAGAGGAAGTGTTTAAAAGAACTATAACTTTTCCTGAGCAGTGGCTTGGTTTATGCTTCTTGAAGAGGCTTTGCTGTGATAGAAAAGCCACATTATCAGATGTAAATGGAAGAAGAATGATGTCTTTTTGATGTCTTGTTCAAAGACACTCATATTATTGTATAAATCATCTATTGACATGTGGTCCAATATTCTTACTTCGTTCTCAATTGCCAATGGCTAGACTGTCCCACGCAGGAGGAAGGACCTCAAAACTTGTGATTTATGCGTCTCCAATCTGACACAACACCAGCACCAAGGGCATCCAGCTGTGATATGAGTTTTTTTGGAACCTATCATACCCTTTCTCTAAGCTTTCTTTTCCTTTTAGACAGATATAGTAAATGCCACAAAAACTGTTGTTCAAAACAGCTTTTTGTTTTTGCATTTTCTTCGAGTTCGCATTACCCACCAAAACCGTGTCCTTGATGGCTGCCCATCATCTCTTTGGCATCATACCATTGCCCATGAAAACATCTGAGATGATCTTTGGAAACATCCTTACAATATTTGTTCTAGCTTCCTTTCTTTCTCTCAGCAAATTGGTTCTTCCTGTGTGTTGGAGTAAGAACCCTGTATATACACCAGCCATACCTTTGGTGACCGCTTCTTTGAGTTCCCATTCTGAATCACTTTCTCCAGACCTTCATTATCTATATACTCAAGATAATGTTCCATCATCCATCGCCCAACTGTATCATAATCATCCTTTATGAAGGAACGGGCATTTGATGTTTGAAAGTTTATTTGTGGAGATTATTTGGGTGGGTTTTGCAGGAGCATCTCCTTTGTTGGATGCTGGTACAGATCCATCCAAAGTATGCATCATCATTAATAGAAAGTACCTCATCATCATGAAGAGAAAAATTACGTTTGCAGACATGACTACTTGATTTGTGGAATAAAAGTGACGTTTTGGATCTATGTTCAATCTTATGTAAAGGTCCTTTGGTGGCTCTGATACCCACTTGTAGGATCCTTATAAAACCAGATCTGAAATGATCCCTTGAACGACTGATAGTCTCTTTGGATAAATCCAAAGATCCCTATAAGAACAATAACTGTGAATATAAATATTGACGGCGGAATAACAATATCTATACCAATAATGAACACAAGAACAAATACTAAAAATTACTATACTAATTACTATTTGTATTGTGAATACTCAATCACTTATATGTTTACAATACTATTCTATGTTCCTTTTATAGACTTAAGGAACCCTAAACGCGTTAAGAGATAATGCTTATCTCTTCCTAAATCAACGCTAATTGATAACTATTACTAAAATTACAACAGACTTAATTGTCTGACCAAGCAGTATTAACTTTAATACTGCCAGACTTAAGTTAATGCTGGCAGACTTAACTTGCTCTACCAGACTTAACTTCTATACTAACAGTACTAACTATTCAGCTATCAGTACTAACTATAACTAACAGACTTAACTTTAATACTAACAGTATTAAGTCTGTTTACAATATTTTCCTAACAATTAGCTTAAACCTTAAAACTTAGAATTACACTATAAAAACTGACTTTTAAGCTTATTATGAGCTAATAGAAATTGACAAAAGGGTTAAAAGCAAACCAGCAGTACTAACTTAAGTTTGTACTGCTAGTGCCAAACACTCCTTTAAAAATTGATTTTCCATATCAAGCTTTTTAAAAACTGATTTAAACTAAGGTTTTTCAAGACAGATAATAAACAATGAATATTAAGCAACATTAAGCATTAAGAACTCAGACATAAGCACTCCAAATAAGTAAACTAGATTAAGCTATTAAAGACAGTTTTTAACTAAAACATGAATAAAGAAAATAAGCAAGCATAAATAAGCAATGAGCAACATTAACAAGTAAGATTAAGCAACAATAAGCAGAAAATAAGCAATTTAATAAGCAAACAGTAAAAAAAGCTTAAAAACTTGAAAATAAGAACTTACAAATGCCTTTGCTTAAACAAGGCTATACAATGCTCAAAAGAGCTTATCTACTAAGCTCCAGCTTGTATTAAACAAGCTGGTAAGTCCATAAGCCCTTCCCAACTGGCTTATCATCCAGAATTTAAGCTGAGGTATTTGAGGGGTAAATTTTTGTGAAATTTTGCTTAAACACTTAAAAGTTTTTAATGCTTAATGAAAGTAGATTAAACAAGAGCTTAAATAACTTATAAAAATGGCTTGGAAACAGTTTTAACATAAAGTGCAGGAGAGTAAAAACAGGTTTACCTAAAACATTAAAAACTGAAATTTCATTAAACTTAAAAAAAATTACAATGCTTGAAATAAATAAAGACAAATAAGCTGTAAAACAAGACTACACTACTCCTAAGCTAAAATTACACTAGATATTTTACTGTGTGAAAACACACACACTTTTATAGCCGTTTGAGGAGTTCTTGGCCCTATGAGGTGTGCTTCTTGTGTTTGTTGTGTGAGAGGGTCCAAAGTCTTCATCCTAGCCCTTCATCTTTCTTGTTCTCCAAGTAGTATAATCTGAGCCTTTGATTCGTTTTGTCCAATAAAACACCTTAGGATTGCCATCGTGTAATTGTCTTCATCTGGAGGTGGGGTTTTGATAGGGTGTGATGGTTGTTTGTCGTGTTGCAGGGGTGAGTGAAAGTGATGGATGAATAGTGTTGATTGGCGGGAAAGGTTTTCAATATACTTTCTATCTAAAGAAAAGCTCAGCAGTTGGAAACCAAGCTTTATGATGGTAATGTCATTAAGAATACGAGTGCTATTGTGATTCTTGACTCCAAAGAGACCCTAATGCTTGCTGAAGAGAGTCGTTCAAAAATGCTTTTAACACAAAAGGATCCTATGATTTTAGAAAAGAAAGTCAATACTACACCAGTTGATTATGTTGTTCTTAACCAATTTTCTTAAGATTTTGAAACACGATTTGTTCCACAAACTGAATTATCTGCTGAACAAGCCTTTTTTGGTCTCAGTATTCTTGCTGAATTCTCCAGGATCCCACTCTTTCTAGGTAAACCCACACAAGTTTGTGGTTCCAAAAGAAATTCCTTAAGTCAGCTATGGTTAATACAAGTTTGAAGAAACTCAAACACCATCTTGCTGGTTTTGACGTGGTTGTCAAAGAAAGAACTATGACCACAGCCATCACTGAGGGATCGTGGGGGTTCGAACATACAAAATCTTGTTTTAGGGATAAAATAATTCCATTTGTAAAAGCTCTGAAGGACTTATTTAATACATTCGATCAATATTTGATTGATGAACTTTCTAAAGTCCAAAATGTCTTTCATCAAATGGAACAGGCTGTGGAACAACATCGTTTAGAGTAAAAAACATTTGAAGTTAAAATGAATCAGTTTTTTTTGAACGAAATTTGAACGACTCTTGGAACAAGTCATTTACAAAAGATTATTGTGAACATAATTATGAATTCTTCTGTGGATAATGCTTCTGTGAATGTGCATGAATGTGAAAAGTGTCTAGAACTTGAGATTGAGCTTCTCAACAAAAGGATTTCATTGAAAAAGAGATTTACGATAAACTGTTCAAAAGTTTTACCACTCTTGAAAAACATTGCATCTCTTTAGAAAGGTTGATACTCACTTAATCAAGAAATTTTTCAAAAAGGGACCAATTCTGTTTCAAATCAAAAGTGCTTCCAGTTTTGATCAATTGTTTGGAATTTAATAAATAAATTGAAGCTCAGTTCCAAGAGAAAGCACGGTCATAAGATGATAAAGAGAGAATAAAATCTCTAAGTGGAAAAATGAATGAGGATAAGATCAAAAAGGACTTAGAGGAAATTGAAACGATAAATATTGAATTGGATCATAGGGTGTCAAAGCTTATTGCTGAGAATGAACATTTGAAACAGACCTATAAGCAACTTTATGACTCAATTAAACCAGCACGTATTCGATCAAAAGAATAATGTGATGGGTTAATTAATCAAGTCAATCTAAAGTCTATGGAAATCTCTAATTTAAATACTAGTCTTCAAGAAAAAGTTTTGGTAATTACAGCTCTTAAGGATGATTTAAGGAAACTTAAAGGAATAAGCTCTAGTTTTAATGCTGTTACAAAAACACACTATTGATCCAGAGATGGCTAAGAATGATTGTGGTTACCAATAACACCAAAATTGTTGGATTAATAAGACAGCTCCCACTGCTGCTATTTTAAGCACACTCAGGAGAAGCTGCAGTTATTAGGGATTAGTTGAACTATGTTAAGCTAATTATTCCCATAGAATACATCCCTTGAATATGCCTGTAGGTATACTAGATGGATTTCAGGATTTGCTTACAATCATCAGTAAAACCTGCCCTAGACCCATTACTTCTGGTGAAAAGTTAGTGGCTGTCACCCCCAAAGAACAAGGACAAAAGAGTTAGATTCATGAGCCCAGTACTCTCAGGAAACACAAAAACCAAACTCTTCATCAACTAGTTTCTAAAAACATGCGTTTGCCTTCTATAGGAGTATAAGACCAATCTACTAGTGCTAGCGGATCAAAGCATTTTAGGCAATACCAAGAAAGTAAGTTCAGCAACCATGCAGTTAAGTCCTTTGAAGAAAAAGTTAGAGCCCACCCTAGGACAATTAAATCTAGTTTGAAAATAAGAATGTTTTGTTGAGCCTAAAGGAACTACAAATGTGCAACATTCAATGCTTAATGTGAATTTTCTAAACCCTCTATGGTTAAGTAGTAATGTTGCATGTTTTTGATAAATATGGATTGTGTGTTCTTGATTTTATCAATAATGTGACATGCTCGTGTAAAATCTAAATCTGTTTAAGAAAAGTTCAAGAGATAAAGTTTAGAAACAACAGGAAAGGTGTTTACAAATATTGGATACATTTGGAGACCTACTGGTCGGACCTTCACCATAGTAGGAAACTGGCATGCCCTTTAACTAGGATTACCACAACTACTGAAGTGCCCTTTAGGAACCTAACTGCTCTAGAAAATGAAACATCTAAGCCTGTCGTAACATTGATTTACTTAAGGAAACCTAGAAAATCTAAAACTAATGTTCCTGTTAGTAAAACTAAGGTTCTTAAATCTCTATCTGCTAATAATAAGGAACCCAGTCAATCTTGGGGATCCATAGTTTCCAATGTTCCATCTTCTCTCTTTGATGGATGCTCTGGGGGGGGGTCAAATTCCAAATTGTTCTCTAGTATTTAGACTCTGGCTGCTCCAAGCATATGACCAGAGATCGCTCTCAGCTCACCAATTTCGTTAATAAATTTTTAGGTATTGTAAAATTAGAAAATGATCACGTGGCAAAGATATTAGGATATGGTAATTATCAGATTTGGAATGTTACGATCTCAAGGGTTTACTACGTAGAAGGACTTGGACACAACTTATTCTCGTTAGGCAATTCTATGCTGTCCGAACCTTGAAGTTGCTTTCGTCAAACATACCTGTTCATTCGTAATCTAGAAAAAGGTGGTGATCTTTTGAATGGATTTCGAGGCTATAATCTGTATACACTGTTTCTTTTGTTTTCTTTTGAGTTAGGATTGCGTCCTCTCTGATATGTCTCTTGTCAAATGCCTTAAAGACTAAGCCTTGGATATTAGCTCTCGGACGTCTGTATCATCTTAACTGTCGGCTGCAATCAAACCATTTAGCTAGCCATGGTCTTATTACGAGGTCTCCCTAGCTATAAAAGTTTGAA
This sequence comes from Tanacetum coccineum, assembly GCA_026074375.1. Taxonomy (NCBI): domain Eukaryota; kingdom Viridiplantae; phylum Streptophyta; class Magnoliopsida; order Asterales; family Asteraceae; genus Tanacetum; species Tanacetum coccineum. The sequence goes on from BQNB010044473.1 coordinate 39,429, forward strand.
AGGACTCTATGTTTCTGCAATGTGCAATGGGAAAAGCAAGAAGAAACCCCACAAACCTAAATCTGAAGACACCAACCAAGAAAAACTCTATCTTTTGCACATGGATCTTTGTGGACCAATGCGTGTAACAAGTGTTAATGGAAAGAAGTATATCCTCGTCATTGTCGATGATTACTCTCGATTTATAAGGGTTAAGTACTTAAGGTCAAAAGATGAAGCTCCAGATTTCATAATCAAGTTTCTTAAGATGATCCAAGTACGGCTTAAAGTACCTGTCCGACGAATTAGAATAGATAATGGAACTGAATTTGTTAATCAAACTTTGCGTAAATATTATGAGAAGGTTGGCATCTCTCATGAAACATCTGGTGTTCGCTCTCTACAGCAAAATAGTGTCGTTGAAAGAAGTAATCATACGCTAATTGAAGCAGCCCGCACAATGTTGATTTATGCAAAAGCTTTGTTATTCGTATGGGCAGAAGCAGTTGCTACCGCATGTTACACCCAAAATCATTCCATCATATGTATTCGTCACGGAAAAACACCATATGAGCTTTTACATGACAAACTTCTCGACTTATCATTCTTCCATGTATTTGGTGCACTTTGTTATCCGACAAACGATAGCGAGAACTTGGGCAAGTTACAACCGAAAGCTGATATTGGTATTTTCATTGGATATGCACCCACAAAGAAAGCATTTTGAATTTACAACCAATGTACCAGACGAATCATTGAAACAATTCATGTAGATTTTGATGAGATGACAGCAATGGCTTCTAAACACAGCAGTTCAGGACCCGTACTTCATGAAATGACTCATGTAATAATTAGTTCAGGACTGTGCCCAAAACCTCCTCTTAACATTGTTGCTATGTACCACCTTCAAGAACTAATTGGGATCCTTTGTTTCAACCGTTGTTTAATGAATTACACACTTTTCCACCTAGTGTTGATCACCCCAGCCCCTGAAGTCATTGCTTTAATTGTGATGTAGACTCCAGAACACGCTTTGCATTCATACTGGTTCTCTCCATTCCGCAACAACTGTTGGCCAAGATGCACCAACACCTTGTAACTCACAAACAACACACAGAAACTCAATCTCCAGTCATTCCTAATGTGTTGAAAGAAGACATTCAGACCTTAGATGTCTGCATACATGATAACGATCCGTTCTTTGGTATTTCTAAATTCAAGAAAAATAACTCTGAAGCATCTTCTTTCTTTGGATGTTATTCCTACTGTGTGCTTCACTGCTACTCTAAATCTCAGAACACAGTTACCAAATGTACACAGGATCATCTTTTAGAGAAAACTTCATTGGTGAACTGCGAATGACCTTTTCACAAGACTTCAACTCTATGAACCAAGCCTTAATTTCTTTTACTATGATGCCTTTCTCACATCAGTTGAACAAAGATCTATTAAGCGCATTAATTCAAGCATGTTGGATTGAAGCAATGTAAGAGGAACTTAATGAATTTGAACGTCTTGAAGTCTGGGAACTCGTTCCTCTTCCAGATAAAGTGATGGTTATTACTTTAAAATAGATCTATAAGGTGAAACTTGATGAATTAGGAGGAATTCTAAAGAAAAGGCTGTTTGGTTGCTCGTGGTTTACCGTCAATGAAGAGGGAATCTGATTTTGAGGGAATCATTTTGCTCCAGTGGTCTAGACTTGATGCTATTTGAATTTTCCCCGCATATGCTGCTCACATGAATATGGTTGTCTATCAAATGGATGTAAAGACGGCATTCTTGAACGACATTCTACGCGAAGAGTTTATGTCAGCCAACCGGACGGGTTTATGGATCAAGACCATCTGAATCATGTGTATAAGCTTTAGAAGGCTCTCTATGGGTTGACACAAGCTCCTCGCGAGTGGTATGATTTGTTGTCGAAGTTTCTACTCTCTCAAGAATTCTCTAAAGGAACCGTGGATCCCACATTGTTCATCAGAAGACAAGGCAAAAATATTCTCCTGGTACAAATCTATGTTAATGATATTATTTTTGCGTCTACTACACCTGAACTATGTGATCAATTTTCAAAAATAATGTGTTCAAAGTTTAAGATGTCGATGATGGGCAAAATATCATTTTTTTCTAAGACTACAGATTTTACAAAGTCCTAGAGGCATCTTTATAAACCAGTTTAAATATGCTTTAGAATCTTTGAGAAAATATGGTATAGAATCTAGTGACCCTATGGATACTCCCATGGTAGAGAAATTCAAACTGGATGAAGATACACAAAGGAAAGTCGTGGATCCTACACACTATCGTGGAATGATTGGCACCCTTATGTTAGCTAGTAGACCAGACCTTACATTTGATGTATGCATGTGTGCCCGATATCAAGCAAAACCTACCGAAAAGCACTTACATGCTGTAAAAAGAATCTTTAAATACCTAAGAGGAACCATTAATAGGGGACTCTAGTATCCAAAGGATTCTTCTATTGCTCTAACAGCTTATGCATATGCTGATTATGCGGGTTGCCAAGATACTAGACGAAGTACATTTGGATGTATGCAATTATTGGGAGATAGGCTTGTTAGCTGGTCATCAAAAAGGCAAAAAAGCGCTGCGATATCCAGTACGAAAGATAAATTTATAGCTTTGTCATGCTGTTGTGCTCAAGTCCTTTAGATGAGATCATAGCTTACCGACTATGGCCTTGGGTTCAACAAAATTCCAATGTATTGTGATAACAAAAGCGCCATTGCCTTATGCTGCAACAATGTTCAACATTCTTGATCAAAACATATTAACATCAGATTCTACTTCATAAAAGAGCAAGTTGAGAATGGAGTAGTGGAGCTTTACTTTGTCAATATTGAGTATCAGCTGACGGACATCTTCACTAAAGCCCTTGGCAGAGAAAGAATTGAATTTCTTATCAACAAGCTGGGAATGAGAATTTTCACGCCGAAGACTCTGAAACAATTGGCAGATGAAGTTAAAGAATAATGGTGGTACCTATTCAAATATCCTGTATAATATGTATATCTATTAAAAACCATAAAACCAAAAAGATTTTTCATTTTCAAAAAACCTTTATAAAAACAAAATATAAAAATATAAAATCTTTAAAACCAAAGAAAAAA
>BQNB010044474.1:0-40948 GCA_026074375.1 Tanacetum coccineum
ATAAAAACTATTTTTATAAAATTAATTATACGTAGTTTGTTTAAATCATAACTCGTTCATTATAATTCCGTTTCTCGAGATCCATATGTCCTTGGATTAGTATTAAGATAATTTATCAAAATATTATATTTATAAGATTTATATCCCTGATGAACAGTAATATTTACTGTTCATAACAGTTTGTTTTTATAAAATTAATTATATACAACTTGTAAAATACGTAACTTGTTCGTTATAATTCCGTTTTTCGAGTTCTTTATGTCCGTGGGTTTGTATTAAGGGATTTTATCAAAATATTATATTTATGGAATTTTTACCTGGTATGTGCTTAAATACACATACCTTTTACCTTTAAAAATGAGCTGAAATAACCAAAAACGGACTTAAAATGCCAAAGATACGCTTGTTTTGCTAAATGTATTGTGCAGGAACGGATAACCAAGAAAAGGACGAAAAACAAAGCCAAAACAACAAAACCGGACTCGGAATGGAAAAGCTGTAAAGGAAAAGTCAAAGTCAAAGTCAACTCAACAAATTAACAGTCAAAACCGGAGCCGTAATTGAAGAATACTATTGGTTGCAATCTCAACCCATCTGATGGGCCGGGAAAGCCCAATAGTATATTAATGAAGACTGTGAAGACCAAATGGGCCCTCAATCAATGACAACAGCCCGTTTGTGTGCAATTGACAGAGACTATGAAGACTTTGAAGACCCGACCCTAGCCCTTGAACAAACCAATCTCAGCCAGTATGCAAACAAAACCCACACAAATCCTTATTGGGCCCAAACAAAACCCAGCTGGGCCCAATACCAAACCCAAGCCCAAAGGAAGCCCAAAACATTTTTTTAAAACATTAGGTACTTAAAATGTCATTTTTAAACTATGTTTTATAAAGAAAATTGAAATAAATAAAGAGAGGGACTGAAATTGTTATTTTACAAACTCCTTTTCTCTTTTAAAACACAAGGGCTGAAACTGCCACTATCTAAAACCTTTTATATCTTTGTTTTGATAAAACACAAGGACTGTTTGTGACACTTCTTAAAGTTGTTTATAACTAAAAAGAAAAGAAACAAAAGAAATGGAAAAGAAATGAAACTTCAGGGTTTCTTTCTGGGCAAATGAAACTTTCAAAAACCTGCCAACCAATCACGGCTCTCTTCCCTAACCCTTTCCCGCCACCTCCTCAATTCCCCCACCATCACATGATACACCTAATCCTTTTACCCAACCCATCCTTTACCCGGTTAAACCCATTCCCACCACCCACTAACCCTAAAAGATGCCACCTTGGCAATCTCCCCAAACCCGAAGCAACATCAATGGTGGATATGGTTTTAAAAGTAACACAAAAAGGATCAAAGGGCTGGGATTTGTTGCTGAGGCTTCACACACACAAGAAACACACATTTGAAGCCTTGAAGCTTCTATAAATTGGAGAAAGCACAAAGCCGAACCACACTAGTTTTTTTTAGCTTTATTTTACTTAACTTTTTATAAAAATTGTAGCTTAAGCTTCCAGCTTACTTTTTATTGTAACATTGTTGTTTTTAAGCAAATTAATTGAAATTTAAAGTTTATCTCAAGTTTCTTAAATTTTCATTTGTGAGTTCTTAAATTCGTGTTCAAATTGTGAAGAAAAGTATGTTTTTATGGTTGCTTAATAATTCCATTATCCCTAATCTCAGTTTGTTTTAATTAGTTTTAAGTTAAATCAGTTAAAAAGTTCTTTTTACTTAGTTAAGGGGGTGTTTGGTTTAACTCTAAAATGGGTCAAAGTGATATTGTCATTGGGTCAATTGCACTCAGCCAAAGTTGGCTGAGTGCATTGGCTTAGTTAGGCCAAGGTACTCACTCATCTTAAGATAAAAATTAGTTTTTTAAGTCACTCTTACTTATTAAAGTTTTCTGTCAAGATTTTAAAAAAAAGAAAAGTGAGGTTCTAAGCTTAAGCTGTTAAAACAGCTTATGTTCACTTTAGTTGCCATTCTTTTGAATGTTTATTCAGTTTTAGATCATTGTGTGTTCTGTCTATTCCTTTTAAGATAAAAATTGTAAACTGTCAAAGAGTTGTGTTAAAAAAAAAAAAAACTTATTTTGATTTCTAGACCTTCAAATCCTGGCAATAAGCCAAGTAGCCACCCCTTTTCAACTGTTTGGGGTTTGTTTGGGGTAAACCTCCTTTTTGGGCTTATTTTCATAAGCCCAAATAAGCCCTTTCAGTCACTGTGGGGGCTCCCCTGGTGCAAAAGCATAAATTCAGCACCTTTTCTTCTTCCCCCCACCTTTAATTTAGCTTAAATAAGGTCCCTTGGATTTTAATAGATTAATTTAGACCTTAAGTGTTCTTTAATATTCCCAAAATCTTGTAGCTTAATTTTGCTTTTAGCCTAGCTTAATTCAGGTTCAAAAATGCCATTTTTCTGCTTTTCCCATAAAATTAGTTTAAAAGAGCTTTCCTGCTCAGGCTTATTCTAGGGCTTATTCCACTCACATTTAGATAAAATAAGTAGTTTTAGTTTAGTTTAAGTAGGTGCATCACTTTTCAGCTTATTTTGAGCTTTCTAGCTCAAAGAATAAGCTAAATAAGCTGTTAAGCTTATTAAGCATTCTGTCAGGCCAATAGCTCACATTTTTAGCTTATTTAGCCATACTGATTATACTCCTTTATGAAAAATGTTCCCTAAGTCCCCTTACAACTTTGTTCTTTGCTTTTTGTAATATGCAACTTTGGGACCTTCTTTATCGGGGTCCACTCCAGGGACCATTTGTGTAATTTTATCTTTCATAGTTATAACTGTTAGTCCCTGTGGTTAGTAGCCTGTTACCCCGTTTGTCCTTGTGTTCTTTCACTGTTAGTCCTCTAGTTATAACCACAGTTAGTTTTATTTAATTTAAATAATTAATTTAGGTTAAATATTAATTAGTTTAATTACTTTAATTATAAACAGTAAAATTTGGGCATTTTTATATTTTTAGAATTGTTAACTTTTTCTTTATTTAATTTTATTTTTTCAGAATTTTTTATACTTTAATTTTTTGTCTTTCTTTCTAATTTTCTTAGTTTTAATTTAGTTTTTAATCTTTAAAAAAATCATAAAAAAAATCCAAAAATTAATAAAAAAATTTTATTTCTTTTTTAACAAAATTTTCTTTTGTCAATTTAGTGTCTAGGAAAAATATAAAATTAGTGTAAGCTTAAATTTTTCTTAAATTTCAGTTTTTAGACCCGTTTTTACGGGTTCGTTTTACGTTTTTTTCGTTTTGGATTCAATACGACCTCCGTTTTAGTTCTAAGTTTCTTTATTTTTCAAATTCGTTAATTAGAATTTATTTTGTTTTTTACATTGAATTTAGCAGTTATTTTTATTAATTTTTAATATTTAGGTTTACGTACCTTATTCTGTTCCCCGTATTTATTTTAGATTTAATTTAGGGATTTCCCTATATTATTTTGTTGCCCGTAGTATTTAAGATCCCATTTCTATAATTTGTTTCCATAGAGTAATTAGATTTTTATTTAATAATTTTAGTTGTAATTATATCAGATGTTCATATCTTATATTCTCATCAGTCAATTTCGCTTCAAACCAGGTAATTTTCAATGGCAGCCTCGGTTGGGACATACGACCCGGGAATACTCTTCGGAATCATCTCTTTTTATCATTGATTCTTACTTGTGTATCTTCTCCTTTTGTGGAATTTGACCTTTTGCCTTGGTCAAGGGCATTCGGTCAGGATCTGTATTAGGGTTGCTATATAAGTGTGTACTAATCCGCGAATCAAAGACTTTGAAGACCCGATCCTAGCCCTTGAACAAACCAATCTCAGCCAGTGTACACACAAAACCCACCCAAACCTTATTGGGCCTTAAAAAGCCCAATACACAACCCAAGCCCATTACTGGCCCAATACCATTTTTTTATAAACCCTAGGGACCTAAATTGTCAAATTTAAAAATGTTTGTAAAAAGAAAAAGTGTTTTAAACAAAGAGAGGGACTGATTTTGCAATTCTACAAACTTAATTTCCCTTAAAAACACCAAGGGCTGAAACTGCCATTGTCAAAACCTTTTATATCTTTGTTTTAATATAATCACAAGGAACGAAAAAAATTGATGTGTGACTATCTTGAAAACTGTTTATAACTGAAAAACAAAAGTAACAAGAATGGATAGATGAAACCTTAGGTTCTTTTTTGGGGCATTTCAAAACTTTTTAAACTGTTATCCATATAGCTCGCCCCTCCCAATAGCTTTCGCCAAAGCCCTTGATTAAAATAAAATAAAAACCCCACTACCATAACATGGACCAGCCTAACCCTTTTACCCATCCCTTCATATGAACCCCCACCGGGTTAATGCCATTCCCACCACCTACTAACCTGTTAAACCCGCCACGCTGGCAATCCCCCTCTCCCCAAGAAAAATCAATGGCCGAATTGAGCTTAAAACAAACACAACTCTAATCTAAGGGCTAGGATTGATGCTGAGGCTTCATACTCACACAAGAAACACAAAGACTCAAGCTTAGAAGCCTTGGACCTCTATAAAAGGAAGAAAAGGCAAAGCCGAACACACTAGTTTTTACTTAGCTTATTTTTTATTAAAACTTTAATTAAATTGTAACTTTAAGCTTCAGCTTGTTTTTTTTTATGTGTAATGTACTGTTTTGAAAGTCTAATGCAATTTCGAAGTAACTTTTGAATTTCTTGATTATTTTTTATAACTCAACTCTTTCATTCGTTGTTCATGCTTAAAGAAAGTTGTTGTTTCTTGTTTCTTGTTAAACCCACTAGCATTAATATCAATTTACCTTAATCTGAAGTAAAATCAAGTTAAAACGTTTTTTTTTTACTTATCTAAAGGGGTGTTTGGTTTGCTTGCAAAATGGGTCATATGATGTTTGTGATGGGGTTGGAACCACTCAGCAAATTTGGCTGATGTGTTGTAGGCTTTATTAAGCCTTTTTAATAAAAGCATTTTTAGTGTTAGAATAATTTTTTTTGTGTCTTGTGGTTTCTGTCAAAAATTTGAATAAGGCAAACCATGAGCTTAAAGCTTAAGATGCTTAGACAGCTTAAATCACACCTTTGTTGTGCTTTTTAAGTTGTTTCTTAGCCTTTACCAAGCTTTGTTGCTGCCCTTTTACTTTGGACAAAATGTGTCAAAAAGCCCTAGTGTGCATTAAAACTTTTGAAGTACCATTTTCATAGCCCCATATTCAGCAGGTTTTAATCCATTTTATTAGTTCAAATTTTGGAAATAAGCTCAATTGCATTCCTTGTAAATCTGTTTGTGCTTTATTTTGGCTGAAAAGCTCATAAGAGCTTATTTGCATAAGCCCAAAAAGCCTTTCAGCTCACTATTTGAGCTCCCCTTTTCTTTTTTCTTGTTTTTTTTAGTGTGAGCACCATATTAAGCCCCCCTTTTCTAGCTTATTTAATATTAAGCTGTAGGTTTTTATGGCTTTTTAGTATAACTTATAGGTAGGCCTCTTAGGATTAGCAGCTTAATTTAGTTAGTTAGCTTATTTAGTTAGCTTAAATTAGGCTCAAAGTAGCTCTTTTTCTGTTTTCTTTTAAGATTATCATTATAGCTTAAGTACTTTTCAGCTTATTTTAGGGCTTATTCTAGAAAACATAGCTTATTTAGGACTCCCCTCTCCCTATTTATTTGTTTCCCATAATTGTAGCTTATTGTGCTAGCTTAAATCCAATAAGAAAGAAAAATAAGCTTAAAAGCTTATTAAGCTTCTGTCAGTCAAAAAGCTCATTTTTCTAGCTTATTTAGTTGGATTCAGCTTATGCCCCTTTTATGAAAAATGTTCCCCTCAAGCCCCTTAACAACTTTGCTTTTATAGCTTTTTGCTAATAAGCACTTTGGACTATCTTTGTAATCGGGGTTCTCTCTCAGGGACCAATTGTGTAATTTTCTCTTTTGTAGTTACCTTTGTTAGTCCCTGTGGTTAGTTAGCCTGTTACCCCGTTTGTCCTTGTGTCCTTTTCACTGTTAGTCCCTTAGGTTAACTTTAGTTAGTTTATTTAATTTAATTAATTTAAATTAGGTTTAGATTTAATTAGTTTAATTACTTTTAATTCAAACAGTAACTTTTGGGCATTTTTACATTTTTAGTTTTGTTAACTTTTTCTTTATTTAATCTGATTTTTTTTAGAATTTTTAGACTTTTATTTTTTATTTTCTTTGTTTTAATTAGTATTTAATATTTAAAAAATCATAAAAAATACAAAAATTAACAAAAAATTATTTTTCTTTTTTAGAAAATTTTCTTTAATCAAATAGTTTGTAGGAAAATTATTAAAACTTGTGTAGGGTAATTTTTGCTTAAATTTCAGTTCCGGGCCCGTTTACGAGTTCGGCTTTTTCGTTTCTTACCGTTTTGTTCGCTTTTTAACTCCGATTTTGAAATTTTTTACATTTTCTTTTAAGTTAGAATATTTTTAATTTATTTAAATTTTAAAATTAATTTTATGACTTTATTTTTGTTATTTTTAGTTTTAGCTTGCGATTTAATTCCCGGTAGTCTATAATTTGCCTGTTTAAGTTAGTTTGATAGTTTAATTATTTTGTTAATAATTTTTAGCCTAATTCCGTTCCCGTAGAATTTCTTAGGATTTTCATTGCCCTTATTTATGCCCCAGTAGTTTAGGATTATATCCGTATAACTATTATTTGTCCCGTCAGTATATTTAGATTCCATTTTCCACTGCTTGTTTTCGTAGAATATTTTAGTTTTCTTTAAATAATTTCGTTTATCTAGTTAAAAATCAACTCAATTTGTTTTCTTCAATTCAAATCATCAATTCATTCGTATGATTTACCATTCCAGCCTGTTGGGGATTTACGACCGGAAAGGCTGTGAGCGTTACTAACTTTCTCTGGTATCATTGACTATGCTTTTAGACTATTCTTACTATATATTTGATATTTTATTATATTATATATATTTTAAGGTATAGTCAGAGCGGATCAATTTTTGGCGCCGTTGCCGGGGAGGCTGTGCAAACGTTTATCGTTACGTTTGGCCATCTGTTTTTGAAATTGTGAATATTTTCTTTTATTATAAAAATATAAAAAAAAATATATATATATATAAAAAAGTACAAAAATATTTTTCATTTCTTTTTAGTATAATTATCATTTAAAAATCCAAAAAAAAAAAAAAAAAAAAAATCAAAAATATAAAAACATTGTCCATAAAAAAAGAAAATAAAATTCACAAATTGGTAAAATACCAAAATATAATATTCTCAACTGAGGTATTATCATAATAAGTTCCGGTGAACTTGTTGGTTCCCAACTCGAACAAAAGATTTAAAAACTTGCCTTTTGTGTCTCTTACGACGTACGGCTCACCTTGAAAGGTTAAACAAACTATAAAGTGGGTATAAGGAGGGTTGTTCCTAGGAACTACGACCCGAAAGGAGAAATAAGCTTCGCGCTATTCCTACTCCTCCGCTCACCTGTGAGTTTATCTTTTTGAGAGTTACCGTGAAGTAAGCAGATTATTTGGTTTAAGTTGTCTTATCTCATTGTCCGTAAAATCAATTGTGAATTAATCTTTGAAAAACCAAAAAAAAAAAAATTAGTGTAAATTTTCTTTTTGTATTTTGTGCATGCGCACTCGTTCTCAAGCCCGTAGACGTCGACAACCACAAGTTCGACAAACTTCTGTTGAATCATCTAATCTTGAGAAACCTGATAATCCTCCCATAGTTACGATGGCCGATAATCGTACTATGGCCGAAAGTGTCGGAAGCACCACCGAGGGTTACGAGGATGCGATAGTTATTCCGGAAATCACCGCAAATAACTTTGAGATCAAGCTGGTCTTCTGAATCTTGTTCAAAACAAGCAATTTTTTGGACCACGAATAAAAGAAGAAACCCACATGCTACATCCGTTATTTCAACAAGATCACTTTTTCGATGAAGATTCGAACGTGCCAAATACGTCGGTTAAGCTTATGCTTTTCCGTTTTCTCTCGAAGGGCAGCCCGATTTGGCTAGAAAAAGAAACCCCCTCGGCGATTGAAACATGGGGATGATCTTGTTCGAAATTTATTAACAAATTCTTCCCGCCCTCTAAAACGACAAATCTCAGAAATGAAATCACGAGATTTCAGCAAAAATTTGATGAGACGTTTTATGAGGCTTGGGATCGTTTCAATGATCTTTTAAGGGGATGCCATCATCATGGGTTTTCAGATTGCATCAAACTCGATACATTCTAACAATGCCCTAAATTCAAATGGATCAAGATTCATTGAACCTTGCTGCTGGTGGTAACTTCTTAGACAAAATAGCTCGAAGAAGCTTAAAAATTATCGAGAGCAAGTCTAAGGTACGTCAGTCAAGAAACAAAGCTGTTGTAGCTAAAATGAGTACAAGCTCTTCCACCCCAGCTATTTCATCTGATGTTGCTGAACTCAAAGACATGGTTCGGGCATTAATTCTCGATAGAAAGAACCAAACCCCAGCTTCCGCCCCCGTAAAAGCGGTTGAACAAAGTTGTGTAACTTGTGGGGGAGGTTCATTCTTATTCAAAAGCTGTCCAGCCACTAAAGCAACATTACATGACAACATCCAAGAGTATGTGTCCCAGGCCGCTGCGGCCAATTTCAATCAAGCTAATTCTGGTTATCGACCTTCGATGGTCTCAAATCAAATTCGACCTCCTGGTTTTCCTCCCGTTCAGAATCCTCATGCAAATAGTCAAAACAATTTCAATCGAGGAAATAACTTCAATCAAAACAGAGGAAACAATTTCAACCAAGTCAGGATTTATCGACCTCCTGGTTCATCAACAGAAAAAAACCCCCCCCCCCCCCCCCCCAATGATCATCAACACTAGCTCAGCAAGGACACCTGCTCCTCAGACACACGGTGTGTCAGATCAGATTTTGAAAGATATGTCACAGCAAATGATGCAGTGTTGAGAAAACATGCAAAACCAAGTCAAAACCTGCAATCCCAAATGGCAAATTTATACTGACATGCTTTCAAACTTTGTTACTGCTAACACCAGCTTCTACTTACGGTTCTGTACTCTTCCTGGTAACACTATTACCACCTAAGAAGAACTTTTAAAAGGTATCACTACCCGAAGTGGTGTTACCATCAAGACCGAAGCCGTTAATCATGACACCGAGGTGGCAAGGACACGAGGCTCTGCTAAATAACGGAAGCAACGAAGACGTCCAACCTTGTTGTGCAATTCAATTCTCGTTCTCCAAATCTGAGCCCAATGTGTCCTGTTGTGACTCCAGTTCTAAAGCATCAATTCCATTTCCATCACGAAGAAATGATGAAAAGGCATGAAAAAAGCTAACGATCAAATCGAGAAATTTTATGAAATCTTTAGAGATTTAAGTTTCGAGATTAGCTTTACCGATGCCTTGATGCTCATGCCTAAATTTGCTTCGACTTTAAAAACCTTGATTGGAAACAAGGAAAAATTGAGCGAATTGGCAAGAACTCCTTTGAATGAGAACTGTTCAGCGGTCATCCTCAACAAGTTACCAAAGAAACTTGGAGACCCTGGCCGATTTCTGATTCCATGCGAATTTACGGGGATTACTACATGCAACGCATTGGCCGATCTTGGTGCGAGCATTAATCTCATGCCTTATTCTGTCTGGAAAGATCTCGCTCTTCTGGAACTAACCCAACTTGCATGACGTTAGAGTAGCAAGATCGTTCAATCACTGAACCAATCGGTTTATTGCTAAAGACGTCGTCTGATGGGTGGGAAAGTTCCAATTTTTCCAGCTGACTTCGTAGTTGTTGATTTTGAACCAGACCCCCGAGTCCCTTTGATTCTCGGGCGATGTTTCTTAAAAACAAGTCATGCTTTGATAGATGTTTATGGAGGAGAGATTACCCTTCGTGTTGGCAAGGAAGCCATCACATTCAACCTGGACCAAACTTCAAAATACACAGCTGATTACGACCATATGACGGCAAACAAAATCGACGTCATCGAAATGGCTTGTGTGAGTTTCTCAAGAGGTCTAGGTTTTTCAAAAACGTGATCGCGAGTGGCAATCCCACTCATTATTTTGAACCTATTGTTTCTATGCTTCTCCAAATCTCACTCTTTCGGGGACAGTGACTTTTCTATTTGAAGAAACAGATTCGTTTCTTGCCTAGGAAGATGATCCAACATCATCTGAAGTTGATCCAACTTTACCAGGATCCTGAGGGTGGACTCCTGATTCTAGAAGCAATTTTAAAACAGTGAACCACACCCCCCCCTCCCCAAATCATGAACAATATATGCCTGGAGGTAGGAAAGAACTCAAACTCTGTGAAGCTAAAACCGTTGAACCTTCCATTAATGAACCTCCCGAGGTTGAACTCAAGGAACTGCCACCCCATCTTGAGTACGCATTTTTGGAAGGTGACGACAAGTTGCCTGTCATAATTGCTAAAGACTTAAAAGATGAGGAAAAAGGCAGCACTTCTCAAGGTTCTTAAGTCCACACAGGCGAGCATCGCTTGGAAAACTCTCCGACATAAAGGGGTGTTAGCCGGAATTTTGTCTCACAAAATTTATAATGGAAGAGGGACTATGAAACCATCTGTGCAAAGTCAACTAGAAGGGTAAACCCAAAAATTCACGATGTTATAAAAGGAGGTTGAAAAACAACTCCTTGACTGGATTGATTTACCCCATCTCTGACAGCCCTTGGGTGAGCCCGGTACACTGTGTACCTAAAAAAGGAGGTATGACTGTCATCACAAATGAAGAGAATGAGCTGATTCCTACTCGATTGGTCACGGGATGGCGAGTATGTATTGATTACAGAAAACTTAATGAAGCCACCCGGAAAGACCACTTCCCTTTACCATTCATGGATCAAATGCTCGAGAGACTAGCAGGAAACGAATACTACTGTTTCCTCGATGGCTTCTCGGGTTATTTCCAGATTCCAATTGACCCAAAAGATCAAGAAAAGACAACCTTCACATGCCCATACGGAACTTTTGCTTATCGTCGCATGCCTTTTGGGCTATGCAATGCTCCGGGCACGTTCCAAAGATGTATGATGGCAATCTTCCACGATATGATTGAAAAAACGATGGAAGTATTCATGGATGACTTTTCGGTCTTTGGGACTCTTTTTCTAGTGCCTACCCATTTAGAAAAGATGTTGAATAGGTGTGAAGACACCAATTGTCTTATGAAATGAAAAGAGCCTTCATGTAAAGGAAGGCATAGTTTCGGACATAAATTTCTAAGTCTGGACTGGGTTGATAAGAGCCTAAAGTCGAAGTGATTAGCTAAACTCCCTCATCCGACTTCTGTCAAAGGTGTCCGTAGTTTCCTTGGGCACGCCGGTTTTTACCGGCGATTCATTCAGGACTTCTCGAAAATTGCCCGTCCTATGACTCATTTGCTTGAAAAAGAGACTCCGTTTGTCTTTTCTGAAGAGTGTGTCGATTCCTTTAACACACTCAAAAGAAGATTGACTGAGGCTCCGATCTTAATTGCTCCCGACTGGGACTTGCCTTTTGAACTGATGTGCGATGCTAGCGTACTTTCGCAATTGGGGCAGTCCTCGGGCAAAGAAAAAACAAGCATTTTCAACCTATACACTATGCTAGCAAGACTATGAACGAGGCTCAAACTCACTACACTACTACAGAAAAAGAATTACTTGCTGTAGTGTATGCCTTTGAGAAATTTCGGTCATATCTTGTTATGTCAAAAAGCATAGTGTATACTGACCACTCTGCCATCAAGTATCTCTTTGCCAAAAAGGATGCTAAGGCAAGACTCATGCGGTGGATCTTATTGCTCCAAGAGTTTGATATTGAAATTCGAGACAAAAAAGGAGCTGAGAATCTCGCCGCCGATCATCTGTCCAGACTTGAAAATCCGCATCAAGACAAACTCGAGAACAAAGAAATCAATGAAGCATTTCCTCTCGAGACTCTTGGTTCGATTGCTCTTCAAGATCAAAGTACCCCATGGTTTGCAGACTTTGCAAATTACCATGCGGGGAAATTCGTGATTAAGGGAATGACATCCCAACAAAAAAATAAATTCTTCAAGGATGTCAAACACTATTTCTGGGATGATCCTTTCCTGTTTAAGATCTGTGCTGATCAGGTGATAAGACGTTGTGTTTCCGGGCAAGAAGCTTTAGACATTCTCAAAGCTTGCCACAGTGGACCTACTGGGGGACACTATGGTGCCAATTACACAGCAAGAAAAATCTTTGATTCAGGATTCTATTGGCCCACCATCTACAAGGATGCCCATGACTTTGTCACCCGTTGTGACATTTGTCAACGTCAAGGAAAAATTACGCAACCGTGAGGAGATGCCCACAAAAACTCCATCCAAGTTTGCGAATCCTTGGACATCTGGGCACTTGTTTATGGGGCGTTTCCGTCTTCAAGAGGAAAACAAGTACATATCGGGCTGTTGACTTTTGTCAAAATGGGTCGAAGCAAAGCGTCTCCCACCAATGATGCCCGAGTTGTTTGTAAATTTTGAAAAAACTCTCTTTCTCGATTTGGTTGCACCCCGAGCTATCAGAAGTGGATCGCGGGACTCACTTTTGCAATGACCAATTTACAAAAGTCAAGTTTAAGTATGGATAACTCTTCGTCTCTCCACCAGATATCTCCCACAAACAAGTTGGGCAAGTTGACGGTGTCAAATCGTGGTTTTAAAGCGTATTCTTGAGAAACCGTGGGAGAAAATCGTGCCCTCCTGGTCGGATAAACTAGATGATGCTTTATGGCCTTCAGCACAGCGTACAAAACACCACATGGGGTGTACTCCATATAAAGCTTGTGGTACGGGAGGCATGTCACTCTACCGATCGAGCTAGAGCACAAAGCCTACTGGGCTCTCAAGGCATACAATATTTTGATATCTCAAACAGCGGGTGATCACAGGAAAGTTTCAACTGAATGAACTAATGAACTTCGTGATCAGGCCTAAGAGAACTCTCTGTTATATATAAGAGAAAACAAGAGATACCGTTGCTAGATCAAAAAAACCGCGTTTCAACGTGGTGATCGTGTCCTTCCCCCCCCCCCCCCTACTCTTCAATTCTTGAAAAAATGAGTTTCTGGGCAATATTGAAATTCGTTGGTCTGGACCATTCACCGTTGTCCAAGTTTTTCCTTATGGCACCGTCGAGTTATCTCAAAACTCCGGGCCCAACTTTAAAGTGAATGGTCATCGTATCAAACATTACTTTGGAGTGGACATACCAACCGAGGTTGTCCCAGATCTCCAAACGTTCCCCATGGACCAATAAATTCGGGGGAGGGTCAAGCGTCGGGACCCTAAAAGCGCTTCGTGGGAGGCACCCCATGCTTATCGTAGTATTTAATAAATAAGTGTTTGTGTGTGAGAAGGCTTTCATTTTTCCATTACCGTGTTTTGTCCATGTTTTGTGTGCTTTTTATTGTATGTCCAGGTATTCCCGGATTGTGAAGGCTCTCGGATTTCTGTCATTTTAACTCGGCTTCATCCTCAGCTTCAATTTGGGAATTCAGTATCCAAATCTTATCGACTAACGTTTATCTTTTGGCATACTTCATAAACGGCCTTAGATTTACGTAGGTACCCCTTTGAAACATCGAGGACGATGTTTAGTTCTAGTATGGGGGGGGGGAATCTTCGATTTGATTTTTGCCTGCAGTCGTTGTTATCACATAATCCCGTTTTACCACCAAATTTTTGCAAAAATACCAAAAAAATGAAAAAAAAAAATTTTAAAAAAAAAAAAAAAATTTCAAAAATAGAATAAGTGTTTTGTGGTAGAGTAGAATAAATTTCATTGACTCGATCGGCGTGTTGAGCCCTAGCTAGTTCTTTTAGGCAATAGCTTCAGAAATTTTCTATTGCTTTGAATTTTAAGTGAAGAACGAGAAATGATAGACGTTAAATATAAGTGTATGTGTCAAAGACAAGTTCGTCAAAAACTTATTTGAATAAACTTGTGTTTTTTTCTTCCATAGCTTCTAATCGCCTAAATCCATACGTGTTCGATTTATTTCAGCTAAGGTCAATCAATGTTTTCAGAAAAAGCTTCAAATTTGTGACTTGATTCTTTATAAGCAAAGTTTGTTGAATAGATTTGATGCAATAAATGCATACATTTGATTATATGGAGCAAGTAATAGATGTGTCGTGATATCCACTCCGCTAACACGAGGTGGGGGTTCAAACTATGGACATCTTTGTTCTAGGGACTTGGTTGTGTAGTGATATCTCACTTGGAAGAAAGGTCTAGGTGAGGGTTCAAACTAAGACACTAATCCTTAGCCATATTAGGAAGAAGGTGTTGATGTGCTTCCCATACGCTAGGCAACGGGTGGATTTTCAACTTAAGAACTCCGGAGTTGGTTGATGATATCGCTACTAGGGAGCGAGGCCTGGGTGAGGTGTTAAACTAGGCAACAGCATTCCTCGCTTTAAGAGTAAAGAAAAAAATAAAACATAAAAAATAAAAATAAAAATAAAAATAAATAAAGAAAAATAAAATAAAAAACTAATTTTTTTTTTTGAAGTTCTATAAAATCGATAAGGGCAGAGAGAGTCTGTGAATAAATTGTTGCTTTGAGTCACGATTCATTTTGTGACTATGAGATTAAGTTAATCTATGGTTGGAGATTAATCGAGCACTACACTCGTAATCATTTCTCCGCATGTCGGGAGTTCAAAAGTTCACAAGTCATAAGTATGCGGGCTTTACACCTAACTATATATCGACAATGATCTCGTTAATTGATTGGCTTACAGACTAGTGAAAACTCGGGGACGATGAAATTTTCCGTCAGGCCATCCGTAGATCATTTCTATGGACGTTCTCTCTCATATGATCATGGTGAATTAAATAAGAAAGACAAACATTCAAAAATCAAAAAAAATTAGAGTAGTCAAGTACATACAAAATAACGGTGTAATCGGATTGTCAGAGCTATGGATTCTTTCCTTGGTCAAAACACTTTGCTATTTTCAAAGTTATTAGTCGTGAGGGGTCAAGAGGTCTTGTTTTGTACATGCTTAACTTCATAGCATTGCGGAGGACACGGCAATGTCGTCGTATGGGGGAACTTTTTGGTATTGTGCCTTAAATAACACATACCTTTTTCATTAAACGGACTTAAAATGACCAAACGGACAAAACTGCATATATATGTTTGTTTTACATTTGTATTGTGCAGGATACGGATAACCAAGAAAAGACGGAAAACAAAGCCAAAACGACAAACTGGACTCGGAATTGGGATAAAAAAAGCTGTGTCGCGACAAAGCCCAATCAAATGCCAAGATCAGCCAAGGTCAAAGTCGCAGAAAGTCAACTCAACAAATTAACAGTCAAAACCGGAGCGTAATTGAAGAATACGTATTTGTTGCAATTCGAAACCCATTCGTCGATGGGCCGGGAAAGCCCAATAGTATATTAACGAAGACTGTGAAGACCAAATGGGCCCTCAATCAATGACAACAGCCCATTTGTGTGCAATTGACAGAGACTATGAAGACTTTGAAGACCCGATCCTAGCCCTTGAACAAACCAATCTCAGCCAGTGTACACACAAAACCCACCCAAACCTTATTGGGCCTTAAAAAGCCCAATACACAACCCAAGCCCATTACTGGCCCAATACCATTTTTTTATAAACCCTAGGGACCTAAATTGTCAAATTTAAAAATGTTTGTAAAAAGAAAAAGTGTTTTAAACAAAGAGAGGGACTGATTTTGCAATTCTATAAACTTAATTTCCCTTAAAAACACCAAGGGCTGAAACTGCCATTGTCAAAACCTTTTATATCTTTGTTTTAATAAAACACAAGGACGATTTGTGACTATCTTGAAACCTGTTTATAACTGAAAAACAAAAGAAGCACAAGAATGAAATAAGATGAAACCTTAGGGTTTCTTTTTGGGCATTTCAAACTTTCAAACCTGTTAACCAATAAAAGCTCGCCCCTCCCAAAGCTTTCCCGCCAAAGCCCTTGAACCCCCCACCATCACATGACCAGCCTAACCCTTTTACCCAACCCTTCTATAACCCGGTTAATGCCATTCCCACCACCTACTAACCTGTTAAACCCGCCACGCTGGCAATCCCCCTCTCCCCAAGAAAAATCACAAATGCGAACAGTTCTCCGAGCCCTATAAAAAATACCTAATCTATAAGCTAAGGGCTAGGTTGATTCTGCAGGCTCTTCATACTCACACAAGACAACAAGAATTCAACTTAGAAGCCTTGGACCTCTATAAAAGGAAGAAAAGGCAAAGCCGAACACACTAGTTTTTACTTAGCTTATTTTTTATTAAAACTTTAATTAAATTGTAACTTTAAGCTTCAGCTTGTTTTTTTTATGTGTAATGTACTGTTTTGAAAGTCTAATGCAATTTCGAAGTAACTTTTGAATTTCTTGATTATTTTTTATAACTCAACTCTTTCATTCGTTGTTCATGCTTAAAGAAAGTTGTTGTTTCTTGTTTCTTGTTAAACCCACTAGCATTAATATCAATTTACCTTAATTAATCTGAAGTAAAATCAAGTTAAAACGTTTTTTTTTACTTATCTAAAGGGGTGTTTGGGTAAGCATGCAAAATGGGTCATATGATGTTTGTGATGGGTTGTAACCACTCAGCCAACTTTGGCTGAGTGTGTAGGCTTTATTAAGCCTTTTTAATCACAGCTTTTAGTGTAAGAATAAATTTTTAAGTGTCTTTTGGTTTCTGTCAAAATTTGAATAAGCAAACTTGAGCTTAAAGGCTTAAGCTGCTTAGACAGCTTAAGCACACTTTGTTGTGCTTATTTAAGTTGTTTCTAGCCATTTACCAAGCCTTTGTTGCTGCCCTTTTACTTTGACAACATGAGTCAAAAAGCTAGTGTGCATAAATTTTGAAAGTACCCAATTTCAAGCCCCATATTCAGCAGGTTTTAATCCATTTTATTAGTTCAAATTTTGAATATAGGCTTAATTACATTCCTTGTAAATCTGTTTGTGCTTTATTTTGGCTGAAAAGCTCATAAGAGCTTATTTGCATAAGCCCAAAAAGCCTTTCAGCTCACTATTTGAGCTCCCCTGGTGCTGAGCACCATATTAAGCCCCCCTTTTTTAGCTTATTTAATATTAAGCTGTAGTTTTTTATGGCTTTTTAGTATAACTTATAGGTAGGCCTCTTAGGATTAGCAGCTTAATTTAGTTAGTTAGCTTATTTAGTTAGCTTAAATTAGGCTCAAAGTAGCCCTTTTTCTGTTTTCTTTTAAGATTATCATTATAGCTTAAGTACTTTTCAGCTTATTTTAGGGCTTATTCTAGAAAACATAGCTTATTTAGGACTCCCCTCTCCCTATTTATTTGTTTCCCATAATTGTAGCTTATTGTGCTAGCTTAAATCCAATAAGAAAGAAAAATAAGCTCAAAAGCTTATTAAGCTTCCTGCTGTGATTTTCAGCTTATATTTTTGGCTTATTTAGTGAGTTTCAGCCTTTAGTCCTTTTATAAAAAATGATAAGCTCAAGCCCCTCTCCAACTTTCCTTTTTTGACTTTTGCTTAATAAGCCTTTAGGACTTAGGTTGTAATCGGGGTCATTCTCAGGGACCATTTGTGTAATTTTGAAGTTTCTAGTTAACACAGTTAGTCCCTGTGGTTAGTTAGCCTGTTACCCGTTTGTCCTTGTGTCCTTTTCACTGTTAGTCCCTTAGGTTAACTTAGTTAGTTTATTTAATTTAATTAATTTAAATTAGGTTTAGATTTAATTAGTTTAATTACTTTTAATTGCTACAGTAACTTTTGGGCATTTTTACATTTTTAGTTTTGTTAACTTTTTCTTTATTTAATCTGATTTTTTTTAGAATTTTTAGACTTTTATTTTTTATTTTCTTTGTTTTAATTAGTATTTAATATTTAAAAATTCATAAAAAATACAAAAATTAACAAAAAATTATTTTTCTTTTTTAGAAAATTTTCTTTAATCAAATAGTTTGTAGGAAAATTAATAAAACTTGTGTAGGGTGATTTTTGCCCAAATTTCAGTTCCGGGCCCGTTTACGAGCCCGGATTTTTCGTTTCTTACCGTTTTGTTCGCTTTTTAACTCCGATTTTGAAATTTTTTACATTTTCTTTTAAGTTAGAATATTTTTAATTTATTTAAATTTTAAAATTAATTTTATGACTTTATTTTTGTAATTTTTAGTTTTAGCTTGCGATTTAATTCCCGGTAGTCTATAATTGCATGTTTAATTTAGTTTATTAGTTTTAATTATTTTAGTTAAGTATTTTTAGCCTAATTACGTTCCCCGTAGATTTCTTAGGATTTTCATTGCCATTATTTATGCCCCCGTAGTTTAGGATTTATCCGTATAACTATTTTTGTTCCCCGTAGTATATTTAAGATTCCCATTTTCCACTGCTTGTTTCCCGTAGAATAATTTTAGTTTTCTTTAATTAATTTTAGTTTATCTAGTTAAAAATCAAAATCATTTGTTTCTCAATTCAAATCATCAATTCATTCGTATCGATTTACCATTCCAGCCTCGTTGGGGATTTACGACCCGGGAAAGCTCTATACTACTTCTCGGTATCATTGACTCTGCTTTTAGACTATCCTCACTATATATTTGATATTTTATTATATTATATGTATTTTAAGGTATAGTCTGAGCGGATCAATTTTTGGCGCCGTTGCCGGGGAGGCTGTGCAAACGTTTATCGTTACGTTTGACCATCTGTTTTTGAAATTGTGAATATTTTCTTTTATTATAAAAATATAAAAAACTACTCTCTCCAATTAAATAGTTTACCATGCATGCAAAAAATTTGTTTTTTTTGTTATCTGGGTTTTCGGACTCGATCATTGCGAGCCTATAATCACAGGGCTACTGTAAACACCCCAAAATTAGGTCGCTGCGGAAATGTATTTCCGGGAGCGGACTTCTTGAGTCCCATTGCACAAGCAGGAGAGAACGACCTCTAACTGAGTCGTCTTGAAAAGAAATCTTGGAATTTGGACTCAATGCTCATCAAGTTTGTCATACATCTATTTCACACTGTGAAAATTGCTTAAAAGTGTCAACATTAAAGTTGATGAGTTCATAGGTTTTTGTAAGTATGAATGTAAATCCCAAAACTATATATATATAGGTTTACTGTGTTACAAGTTTCGCCCATAACAAGACTTGCAACGCATAAACCTACATATATAGGTTTCCTTAATATTAAAAATCCCAAATGTTTCAAGTATATATTGTAATGAACACAATATCCCAAAATGTTTTCAAGTAGATATTATAATGAACACAATATCCAAAAATTGTTTCAAGTAGATTATTATAATGAGCACAATATCCAATTAGTGTTCGAGGATGTAAGAGAAATAATTAGATTACTCTAAGTTCATGGAAACTGCGACGTAGACTTGTAAGTATGCCACTTTATTCAAGGCACGGTAAATGTTCATTAGTATATAGTTGTTGGTCGTGTAGACACCAATCCATTCATATCCGACATGGTATAACGTTCGTTAGTTCGATCTCGAACTAGTGAGAGCTAATCACCCGAACGAGGGTTGTCAATCCCTAATAGATCTATTTTATAACATTCGCGCATCACCCTCCAAGTGATTTAAGTTCATGAAACCTAAGCTAATCCGTAATTATTGAGTAAAAGTACGTATGTGTTTACGTCCAAATGTAAACCAAGTATGTATTCATCGCATGACAAGTTAAAGAAGTGCATAAAATCAATTTGTTCAACCAAGTAAATGTATTTATAATCATGCATGGTTCTCACACCAAAACTAATTAAACAATTCTTGCTAAATCGTTGGGGGTTTTGAACTCACCTCAAGTGAGCTTAATATCAAAGTATATCACGCAAATCGTCCGATAATCGTCGAAAGAACCTAATCCCAATACAGGTCGAATTAGTACTCAAGTTACGTTGTCTATCAACTACCATATACAATCCTATTAGTTTTCATCATATGCATCGTTCGGGCTATCATAATCAAGAGGTCATGACATGACGTTCGAGGAGCTAGGTATTACTTTAATTCGTTAATCAACACTCGTCGATACGTCTAAGGAAGAGGCCTCATTATGAAATTCCCTAGTAATATAGCACTTTGATAACTAATAACACATATATATCTATATAGCTATATCACCATCTACTCGTTTTAGCGAAAACATATTTATAAGGTTAAACGTTTATTATTTACGCTTTTGCAAAAATGGACATAACTTTGTCGTTTTTTTTAGGTCCGTTTCTCGTTTCTTACGCCCACGGCTTTCGTAGTAGACGAGTGATATTTCATGATTCTGATGTGTATAGTGTGTTTATGTTCATTAAGATTATAGTTATTAACGCAAAAACCCGTAAATGTCGTATCTTATTTGTTATAGCTCCGTTTTTAGCGATTCTTTCGAGCACGTTCTTGTAATTAAAAGTTTTATCATATTATTGATGTTTAAAAAAAAAAAAAAAAAGGGTATTAAGTTTCTGTGGTGAATAGTACTGTTTATAAAAAATGTTTTTTAAAAAGTATTAAACTATACGTAAACTTGTAATAGCGTATCTTCTTCGTTATAATCGGTTTTTCGAGGTCTTTATAACCCCTCGATCCTTGTGACATGTAGGATTCTATAAAATATTAAAAACATATATGTAAATTTCGATTTCAAAACAGCCACTTAAGATATTTTCTCTCAAAATGTGTTTAAATCTTGTTTTTAGACTTTTTAGCTTTACACTTTGTTACAAACCATTAGAACCCTTAATATTCTTATGTCTTACATATATTAGATCCATTAGTTCATATTTTTCCCAAGTGTTCAAGATAACAAGTGTTCTAATCTCACTTTTAATCAAAACCCATTAAGAAACCTTAAATGGTGATTTAGCTAAATAAAACATATGAACACATAAAATCATAAGTATGAATACATAAAGAGTCTTAGTTACCCTTGATGATATGTAGTATGATGACCAATACAAAATCCAAACCCTTGGTTTAGATCTCAAAATTCCAAGCTTGCACCAATGGAAACCCTAGAATAGGTTTTGCAAACCCATATCTTCCTCTTTGCTCCATTACTTGCAAATGGTTAACCAATGCTTGTAAACACACTTAGAAGATCTTAGGATTGATGGTGCTGTATACTTGTATAAGTGTAGAAAACTTTGTATGGTTGTGTAAAAGGGGTGTTCTGGGGCGTGGCATGTATAGAGAGAATTGGGAGAGATTTTGTGTTTTACACCTTAGGAATGTGTTTTGTATGTTTTACTTACTAGTTAAGACTTTATATAAGGGCTTAAACTAAGGTTAAGAAAACTCTAGTTAAGTTAACTAGGTTAAGTTAAAGGAAAATATCTAAAAGATATTTTAGATAAATATCTAATAAATATCTTATAAATATCTAATAAATATCTTATAAATATCTTGCATAATATCTCTTGTAAATATCTTGTTAATTAAACGCGAGCTATGACCAAGGTTGAGGAACAAAGATGACACGGTTCATAAAATGATATTTTATGATCATAAGAATAATAGCGAGACATGTCGTAAATTTTTACGATGCTCAAAACGATTAACGAACGCGCGATCAACCGTTGACTCGCGAAACGTCAAAAATAAAAATTATCAATTCTTCTCCAAATTTTTCATAATAAAATACGAAAATATTTATTAGCGACAAATAAAATTTTAAATGTCGACGCTCGTTCACGGAAACTCGTAAAATAATATTTACGACATCAGGCACGCGATCGTCGTACAATGACCTAAAACACGGGGTGTTATAGTCTTCCCCCGTTAAATGAGCCTTGTCCTCAAGGCTTAAGATGCGGCACTTGACACCGGTGCGGTCTTTGTGAAGAGATGTGGATATTTCTTTGGAAATTGATCCTTGCGTTCTCATGTAAACTCAGGGCCTCGCCTAGAGTTCCATCGAACCTTAACAATTGGGATACGGCTTTGATTTCAATCGTTTAATGTCACGATCCATGATTACTACTGGTTCCTCGACAAGATGAAACTTGTCATCAATATGGAGTCCTTCCAACGGAATGGCTAATGGATCGTCGGAACAACACTTCTTCAAGTTGGATATATGAAACGTATTGTGAACCCTGCTCAGCTCTTGCGGAAGCTTAAGCTTGTAAGCAATGGATTCAACTCGTTCCAACCCCTTGAAAAGTCCAACCTATCTAGAGTTTAACTTCCCCCGTTTGCCAAAGCGTACTTCTCCTTTCTAAGGCGATACCTTAAGCATAACTAGGTTGTCAACTTGAAATTTTACAGGCTTACGCCTCACATCGGCGTAACTCTTTTGGCGAGCAAATTTGATAGCGGATTTTCCTAGGGCGACTAGTGATGTGTCTCGGCTTCTTGGCTTAGGATTTGGTATAAGATGACGTCGACCTTATAGTAAGATGGTGTAACGGTTTGCTTAGCTATTATGATTGTTAGTTGGTTCCTCGAGATACATACGTTTTATGAAAACGCCCACAAAACTAAATAGAAAAATTGTTTCTTGACAAGAAGTTTTAAGGTGACTACTCCCAGCATGGCATGGTCCTTCCTGAATGCATAGATGATCAGTCTATACACCAAATATACATAGGTGATCAGACTATGTATATTTGAGGGCCAACGATGCAATGCTCATTTTCGTCAAAATAATGTTATAATTTGACTTACAAAATAGAAGGTTAAAGTAAAGTTGACGAAATTTTCACAACACGTTGCTTTGATAGATAACTTGAAGTCGTTTGTAAAATCACAGCGGAATCTTTAAAAGAAAATACAACGAGAATTCTTAAAGGAATAGAGTCTAGGCATTGATATCTTCCTCCATGTCGTTATGGTCTTGATTGGTTTCTCCTCCTCCTAAAGCATGCACCACTCCACGTGCTCCAGTACCTCCATTCTCATGGTTTTGGTTCTTTAGCTCTGGGCAATCACTCCTGTAGTGCCCTTGATTCTCACATTCATAGCAAGTAGCCTTCTAACTTGCCCTAGTGCCTCTTTGGTTGATAGTAGTATTGGCATTTGTAGAACTCCTACAGTCACGGGTCAGATGGCCAACTCTGTTGCACTTGTGGCATTTGGGAGCACATGAACCATTATGGTGATAGTTGTATTTAAAATACAACGGCTTAGATCCGCCGTAATGTTTCTTCTCCCCGTGCCCTGCAGTGTAAGCCTTGCCAGTATTTTGCCTCTTGTTCTCGGCAGATGGTGATCGTGGAGTATGGTGTTTAAATAGACATCCGTACTGCACGAGATTTGGTCTCAGAAAACAAGATGATATGGTGTGGAGTGGATCATCTGTAGGTATAGCAGAAGGGTTGGCCAGAGCTAGGTGCTCCTCCTCCTCTTCGTCGTCCTCATCCTCTCAACATCATAATCATCGTCGTTATCATCATATGACTCATTATCATCATTATCTCCTCCGTCGGCAGGATAGTCAGCAGGATCCTCCTCTGGTCCTCCTCATCATCCTCCTCTGGATCGGAGTCGGAAATGTAGCCCGATGATAGGGCTATAGGTAAGGCATCAGCAGGTAGAAGCTGATCCTTCATTAGTTCCTCTAGCTCCTCATCAGAAGCTCACTGGAATCTCCATGGCTCGGAATTAATATGGGCAGATGTGTAGGTAATCGTCGATGATGAAAGCATGACTGCTTGCAATGAGCAAAACTTAACTTATATAAGTATATTATATAAGACCGGTATGGTAAATATGACTATGCGCTCCTGGCATAAACGAATGATGGTAAGGTACCATATTTGATAGCTTAATGTTTAGCCATCGCTTAGGACCTACGAGTTTGTCGTACTACCTTGCCTAAAGAAATATTGTCTTGAGATTCAGTCATGAATTGGTATACATCTCGACCTAATTAATAAATTTACTCGACGTTGGACAATACTCGAACATTTACGTTCATATAACTTTACATAGTTATCATATTGCATGCATATCATGCATGGTCTTGAGGCTATGGTGCAACCGACCATACCTCGACAGGGTTCTAGTGTTCGTCTATCCTATAAAAAATCTATGTACTCATCTTTGTATATATATGTATGAACTCATAGTACTGCACGTACTATAATATAAACACGTATATGCATCATGTAAGCATATATATTATATATTTGTATAAATCCGGACCGGCATCGTTTGTCCAAGATTGTATTGCAACTTTAATCAAGGCAACAGTACATATACATGTGTGTATAAAACAATGATTACCATTACTCTAAGTTCATGAAACCGATGCACTATGCGCCCATCGCAGATGTCCCCTCCCAAGGATCATCCGGGCATTAAAGAACATGGTAGGCATGATGCAACCATGAAGCTTCCAGCGGATAAGGCAACTACAAGATAAGATGTTGATGATGTGTCCAAGAAGTATGCGATCTTGCTATTTTATCAGGTTAACAACTTTATGTGCTTTTATGACTTAGTTTCCAAATGTAGAACATGTACTCAAATCCCTCGCATTCTCTGAATAGTGACTATGTGATTTTATCATTAAAAAAATCAAGTCTAAACTATGTAGTAAAATTAACTGAATTAAGCTGCCAAAAGGGGCACATACGATTCTGATTAATAAGATAGTATTAATCACTTTAAAAAACGCCAAAAAGTAAGACCTATTGATACTAATGTTACAAAATTGCAGAGGCGTCAACTGAAAGTCCAAACTGTAACACCCCCAAAAATGGGATACGCAGCGGAATATAACATTTGGGGTGCTACTTCATAATACATGCACACGAGTCCTAGTAAATGCCAAAAATACGTTTATTAACAAATTTCATCTCATTAGTTTAAAAGAGAATCAGAGTCACAAGATAGGTCCCAAACTATACAAGTCATATCACGACTTTATTTCAAAAATGTTTCATTAATTTATAAACATATGTTCACCGAGCCTTCATTCTTGATATCCGCGTTCCGTCCCATCCAAACTATCTTCATACCTAAACCTGAGAAAAACATGCTTAAAGAGGTCAACATAAAGTTGGTGAATTCATAGGTTTATATAAATGTATAATCCAGGACAGCAACTTAAAGAGGTCAACATAAAGTTGGTGAATTCATAGGTTTATATAAATGTATAATCCAGGACCGCAAGACTTTCCCTGTGGACATGCATCCCATGCAACCATCACAGAATGTAATTACGTTTACCTAAGCTCATGACACCGAAGCTCGACATATATGAATACAATATATAAATATTTCCTACATTGCCCGTGATGATGTTCAACCTGTAACATCCAGCATCCGACATGCTATAACGTTCGTTCCCAGTGATAGCTAGTCACCCGAACGGGGAGGTCAATCTCAAATAGATCTTTTTATAACACTCGCGCTTCCAAACCAGAAATTAACAGTTCATGATCCATGGGCATTGTGGGTTCTCGCTACTTAGGCAAACACATAATCATGATAAAATGTACACTTGCGTCCAATTTGTAAAACAAAGCATGTTTCTCACCCCAAAACTTGTAAATCAATAATTGTAAAACATGGGGCTATGAACTCACCTTGATCAACGATCAAGATCAAATAAACCGAATAAATCACAACGAAGCAGCAACGATCTCGACCACGACCTATAATTATGTCGCTCGATTACAATATGTATAAAGTACTATCAACGATGTGTACATCGTTACAATGAAAACATATATATATTTATATATATGTTTACATACATATATGTGATGAGAAATCCACTTGCGCGTCCTAACCTTAACACTGAGTATATTTTATATATACTATTTTCCATTTGTACTACCCGGACTAACTATAACACTACCAGTAGTAACCATTATTATACTACCAGTACTAATGACAAAATTACTCTACCAGGAGTAACTTATATACTACCAGTAGTAATGACTATAACTACCAGGAGTAACTAATATACTACCAGTAGTAATGACTTTTATAAAGTATATTTATTTTCTAAGTCTGACCCGACTATAACGACCCACTAAATCACATTTTCACAACTCGGGTTCTAAAGAGAATTCATGCGAAACGATATTCCGAACAACTTCTTAGTTTTAGCCGAGACCCGAAACCCAACAGAAAATGACCAAAATGCCCCTACCAGTTTCTGCCGAAAAGTATTACCAAAACGCATACCTGCGTTTGCGTTTTTGACCCGTTATAAGGCGTCTTTAACTCTAGAAAACCTCGCGGAAAGGTAAAACGTTATTTTGAACAACTTTCCAGTTTTGTCCGAGACCCGAAACTCGACTGAAATGGGTGAAAACGCACTCGCATCAAGTCTGATGCAG
The DNA here is from genome assembly GCA_026074375.1 of Tanacetum coccineum. Classification (NCBI taxonomy): domain Eukaryota; kingdom Viridiplantae; phylum Streptophyta; class Magnoliopsida; order Asterales; family Asteraceae; genus Tanacetum; species Tanacetum coccineum. The sequence goes on from BQNB010044474.1 coordinate 26,355, forward strand.
TTTGTTAATTACCAATAAGCCAGATTTTGCCCCCGCCTTAAGACCCGTTATCACTCGCTTTTAGACTTAAAGAACCTCGCGGAAAAGTAAAACGACCTTCCGAACGACTTTCATGTTTCGGCCGAAGGCCGAAACGGACTCGAAAGTGCCCGAATCGAGCTTTTAAAATCCGGACAGCAAGCGCCCTTTTATACTAGTGCAGAAATTTAGTGTTTCGAATATATCTCGTTTTCGCCATAACTTTTTCGTTATTAGGAGATACGAGACGATCCTTATATGGAAACGATCGTCTAAGCAAGCTCTACCATATTTCCAAGCCTAAAATCAGATTTTACGAAATCTCGATCCTCGGTTGGCGTGCCAAACTTTCTGCTCACAGTGAACTTATTACAAACCACGCCAAAATCCGTTTTCGACCAACTAGCTCATCAAAACTACATCTAACATGACATACAATTTATACTTAGCCCACTAAATCATTTTATATCACCATGCACTAGACGCCGCAAGTTTCAACCGATTTCATCACATATATACACATTTACGTATATCAATCAAATGAATGAAATAATTGAAATAGACATAAAAATGAGCTCACTATGCTATATGGAGCAAAGTCGGGAAACACAAGGCACTCGTCTCGTCCTTCTTGCTTCTTAGTCGTGGCTCACCCTCACCCGAACCAAACCAAAGCCAAACTCGAACCAACCCAATAACTTTCAATAACCAAACACACCCTTTGTGTCTTGTACCCGGTTCGAACCCACAACCTTCCAAGCAAAACCACTTCCTTTGACCCTTGCTTGGTTCGAACCCGCGACCTTCCAACCAAGCCAAACCAAAAACCCTTTTGTTTCAATAAAACTCAACCTTAAACAAAACCTTGTTGCATAACACTTTTTATAGCATGGATGATCAAGTTATGATCTCCTAAACAATATTTGGGTATTAGAAAATCAAAAACCACCAAAGGTAGTGGTGTTTGTGTGCTCGGCCGACCCAAAAAGAGAGGAAGAAAAGAGAAAGCAAGCTACAACTTGGTTCTCACTTGATTCATATCATCATTTGAGTGATACTTGAATGTGTTCTTAAGATTAAGAATCAAAATGAATTGTGTGTATGTGGGGTGGTGATACTCGGCTAAAACCAGAAAGAGAAAGGAAAAGATATGACCAAATGAAATGATAACTTGCATATATCTTGTGTATATCTACAAATATCTAATAAATATCTTATACTCACTTTTAATTAAACGCGAGCCTTAAACGCGAGCTTTGGCCAAGGTCGAGGAACAAAGATGACTCGGTTCATAAAATAATATTTTATGATCATAAGAATAATAGCGAGACACGTCGTAAATTTTTACGATGCTCAAAACGATTAACGAACGCGTGATCAACCGTTGACTCGCGAAACGTCAAAAAATAAGAATTATCTAATCTTCTCCAAATATTTCCTATTAAAATACGAAAATATCTATTATCGACAAATAAAATTTTAAATGTCGACGCTCGTTCATGGAAACTCATAAAATAATATTTACGACATCAGGCACGCGATCGTCGTACAATGACCTAAAACACGGGGTGTTATAAGTAAGCTAACGGGGCCAAAGGCACATGGAAAGCCCATGATTAAGCCCATGGCCGGCCTTAGGTTGATGTATTTATACCCTCTCCACACATGGAGAGGGTGTTGGTTGGTTCATTTTACACACATAATCTAATCTTTCTTTATTTGTTACTTTCTCTCACTAGAACCATCCGCCCATCCACTTTCTCTTTCTAGATTTCTTTATTGTTCTTTGGTGTTATAGATTACTAGTATTCTACAATTTGTCTATGATCTTTATTGTCTGTGACGAGAAATCCACTTACGCTATTTGATAAACAAAATAGGTTTGATATAGTAGTAAATGGATTATTTGAGTGACACATTTAATTAAGTTAACTAAAAAATAAGTCTTAAGTTAAACAAGCTAATTTGTGAAAACGTTTTCTGACGAGAAAATACTTTTTATAAATTAAAGTCCTAAGTTTAAGATCGTAACTATCACCATTGCTTATAAGTTATATGAAATTATCCAAGTAGTCAGATTTATCATTATTGAATCCAGTTCAGTGTACTTTAAGTCTGTTAACGTTTATTTTTATTCTGATTATTCGAGCACTACGCAGATCCCTGTGAACGACCTGGTCTTACCTAAAAAAGGTTATACTACATACGTGGGTTATACTTTTACCCGTGTGTTTCCCTATAATAAAATTGGTATTTTCAGTCATTATAAATTTAAAGCTTTCGAAACACATCAAAGTTTTTAGCGTCGTTGCCAGGGATTTCAAAGTAGTTCTATAATTAAAGTTTTAAAAATAATTTTTAACATTCCCTCTTTTTCAAAAATCGCTTTACAGTTTTCTGGAAAACTGACCCAAACAAATTCTCCTTTGGATGCATACACGTGCTTCCAACTCTGAACTTGTAGAACCATTACCTGAACCCGAACGTACTCTGAATCGAATACTTCTTCGACGAAACAGAAGAGTTCCATTCGATCAAAGAAACAATCCTCCTCAAAATCTGAGAGTTATCTATTCGCCAATTCTCGACATCAATTATTTTTGTCACTTTCTTGTTACCCTTCAAAACCTCAATCCTATGGATGAAAACCCATGTGGGCTGCCGACCGTGTTGTCGCTCTGACTCCCGGTTCCGCAATCACCATTCCTGAAACCGCAAACGAATTTGCTATTAAAGGTAACCACCTGACTCTTGTCAAAGGAAACCAATTCGATGGTAGAACCAAAACCGATTCTCATAAACACATTCATGAATTCATCAAAATATGAGATATGTTTAAATACAAAGACACCGAGAATGAAGCTATTCGCCTAATGATGTTTCCCCTATCACTTACTAGAGAAGCAAAAACTTGGCTAGACGAACTCAACGAAGGAACTATCAAAACGTGGGATGAATTTCAAACCGCTTTCATTAGCCGATTCTTTCCCCCAACTCTTTTCGACTGACTCCTCAGAGAAATCCGAGCCTTTTCTCAACATGAACACGAATCTCTAACCGATGTCTGGCTTCTTATGAAGGAAATACTCAGAAACTGCCATGGTCACAATCTTTCCAAAGGCAATATCATCAAAATCTTTTACCATGGTCTCAACAAAATAACCCAAGAAGTTCTAAATGCCGCAGCTGGTGGTATTTTTCTCTATAAAACTCCAAATCAAGCTTATCAGCTTCTCGAAGACAAAGTCTTACTCAAGCTCGACTGGGCTAAAAACCAAAAAACAAAATCATCTCTTAAGAAAACCGTTGCTTTCGCCGATGAAGGTAGCAGTAATTCCGACACTGACAAAATTATGGCCCATGAAGATGGATGCTCAGTATAAAGAATTTCAATCTCGTTCAAAACAACCAAACTATGATCATAATGATGATGACATACCCATGTCCCGTGAAAAAGAATCCAAATTCATGCAAACCTTCCGCCGTACTCGTTTTTACAATGATTATCGCAATCGTGATTCAAACCGCGTTAATTGGTGTTCAAGAGGGAGAAACGATTACAACCGAGACAACTATCAATCTCATTCTGATGATAAACCCGACCTTCAAAAACGACTAAGCAATTTCATAAAAGCCCAACACTCGACCAATTCTTTTTTCATGTATATTTTCATGGACCTCAAAACCAAACTCGAAACAACAACCAAAAATCATCAGCGTCAATCCAAAATCTCAAAACTAAATTCGACATACTTGCTGACAAGCAATTTGGCCGACCTTTTAGATCTCTTCCCAGTAACATTCAACCTAACCCAAAAGGTAGCTCATCTAAACCTTACCAACCACTGCAAGCTCGAAACGAACATGTAAATGTCGTATTTACACGAAGTGGTAAATCCTATGACCCACCAGTTAACCTAAATGACCAACAAAACGATTTTGAAGCTCCTATCAACTTCGATAGCGATGATGATGAAGAAGAACCTGTACCTCAGCCAAAAACTCCAAAACCAAAACCAAAATCAGTCAAAGAAACACCGATACCCAAACCATATAAACCAAAAATTTCATATCCTCAACGCCTCAGAAAAGAGAAAATGGAAGCTCAATATGGAAAATTCCTCGACATGATTCGAGCCATCCGAATCAACGTACCTCTTATCAATGTTTTAGCCGGAATGCCCAACTACGACAAATTTCTCAAGGAAATCGTGAATAACAAATACAAAATCGAACAAATCTCAGCCGCTTTCCTAAGCGATGAAAGTTCCGCCATACTTCAAAACAAAGTTCCACCAAAACTTGGAGACCCAGGAAGTTTTCTCATTCCATGTAACTTCAACAAAGCTTTCTCATGTAATGCTCTAGTCGACCTTGCTGCTAGCATCAATCTAATGTCGTATTCCTTGTACGCAAAGTTATCTCTCAAAACTCTCAAACCTACTAAAATGAGCGTAAGATTAGCGGATCGATCATTCTAATACACTGTTGGAATAGCTGAAAACATGCTTGTTGAAGTTGGTAAATTTACCTTCCCTACCGATTTCGTTATTCTCGAAATGGAAGAAGACAGTAAAGTTCCCCTTATCTTGGAAAGACCTTTTCTTCACACTTCCGATGCAGTAATTCGAGTTAAACAGAAGCAACTTAATCTTGAAGTTGGAACTGAACTAATGATCTTTCACATCAATTCTGCAATGAAACATTCCTACTCAAACGATGATACGTGTTTCAGTATTGATGTCATCGACGAAATCTTAGCAGAAGATTTTGATGCTCTTCTCGACGAAGGAAGTGAAATCCTCCATTCCATTGAAGGAACCATCCTCGAAGAAAAACTACTTTCCTCAAATTAATGAATTCATGGCAATTGACATGTGATGAAAATTATGAATCGGAATCCGATACGGATGAACCACCATTCCAAAAAATTACCTTTAACACCGATTACAACATCAAAACATCTCTTGAAGAACCTCCTACTGATCTTGAACTCAAACCTCTTCCTAATAACCTAGAATATGTATTCTTGGAAGAACCCTCTTTTCTTCCTGTTATCATATCATCTCAACTTTTTTAAGAAGAAAAAAACAAACTCGTATATGTTCTTAAAAAAAATACAAGCAAGCCTTTGCTTGGAAAACCATAGACATTCCTGGAATCTGTCCATCTTTTTATAAACATAAAATTCAACTCCTGGAAGACAAAAAGCCAGTTGTTCAAAAACAAAGAAGATTAAACCCAAACATGCAAGAAGTTGTAAAAAAAGAAATAGTTAAACTACTTGATATAGGTATCATTATTTCAATCGCTGATAGCCCTTGGGTAAGCCTTTTTCACTGTGTACCAAAGAAAGGTGGTATTACAGTTGTTACTAACGAAAGAAATGAACTTGTCCCAACAAGAACTGTAACAGGTTGGCGAGTATGTATCGATTATCGAAAACTAAATGAAGCAACTGCAAAAGATCATTTTCCTTTGCCGTTTATGGATCAAATGTTAGAAAGACTCATAGGAAATAAATGAATATGTTTCCTCGATGGTTTTTATGGATATTTTCAGATACCAATTGATCATATGGACCAAGAAAAAACAACGTTCACATGTCCTTTTTATACATATGCTTATAGAAGAATGCCTTTCGGTTTATGTAATGCTCCAGCTACTTTTCAAAGGTGCATACTGGCCATATTTCATGACATGATCGAAGAATCTGTCAAAGTATTCATGGACGATTTCTCCGTCTTTGGAAGCTCTTTTGATCGTTGCCTAAACAATCTCGATAAAATACTTCAGCGTTGTGAAGATGCACATCATATCCTTAACTAGGAAAAATTCACTTTATGGTCAAAGAAGGAATTGTGCTTGGACACAAAGTATCTGAAGCATGTCTTGAAGTCGACAAAGCAAAGATCGACGTAATCTTCAAACTTCCACCACCCACTATTATTAAAGGTATTAGAAGCTTTCTAGGACATGTAGGTTTCTACCAAAGATTTATTAAAGACTTCTTAAAAATTGCTTGTCCTCTTACCAAGTTGCTCGAAAAAGATACTCCGTTTGAATTCAATGAAAAATGTCACAACGCATTCGAATTATTAAAAGAAAAGCTCACATGGCTGTAGTCTTTGCTTTTGATCCTATTTGGTGTTATCGAAAATGATCGTGCACACTGATCATTCAGCTCTAAGGTACTTATTCAAGACACAAAATGCCAAACCATACCATCTATTGCCATATTATTAATCATAACCAAAGGCTAGACCAAATCGTGTACCTTGAAGTGCAACGGTCCTAGCACTTCCCACTCAATTCTTGCATGTTGCCTCGACTTCCAATGAAAAGAAAATAGCACGTATCAGATACATAACCAAGTATTGGTAAAAAGCATTCATTTTTCAATTACGATAAAAATAAGACCGGATGATTACAAATTAATGAAACGATCGGTACCTATCCACCCTCAAATGGCTGCAATCACTCTCTCTCTCGTTACAACCCGATAAGTAAGTTTCAAATGATACCCATTCGTACTCCTTAGCAACTTTTTTATGAAGCATTGACCTGCAAAATTAGCAAGGGGAAGGATTAACCAAAATTGACCCTTGAATATCTTAATTGAAATTAATACCTTTCTGAGTCTTAGAAGTTCTAAGTCTTTGTTTACTTCGTTTTTTAACAATGGTTCGTACCTAGCTACTGACCACCTTAATATCAATGATACCCTCTATTTGTCTCGCCGCTAAGGATTACACACTTTAAGAGTATATGGCTAATAAAGCAGACGAAAATGAGCCTAGCATTCTATAGAAAGATGTTAAAAAAAATTATTTATGGAAGAACATATACATATTGAAGCGAAACGCAAGGTCTTTTCTTTCCCGTTTGACCACCTTGATATCAGTGTAGGATTATCTATGACCAGCTGAAATAAAAAACAGATACAATTTAACATTGTTTTCATACATTTCGTTTGTCGACTTTTTCATGGATTTTTTGGGGGGTTTAGTTCCTAGGTTATAAAGGGGTTTTATATCATAAAATAAGTTGATAGTCATGTTTGTGCGACACAACTGTACCCAGCGTGCTGAAGCGTTTCACATTGTTAAAAATCATAACAACTCAATCCTTTTAATAATCCTACTGTAACACCCCCAAATTTACAAAGCAGCAGAATAACCACATTGGGTGCTACTTCATAATACATGCACACGAGTCACAATAAACGACTTCAAAAGAGTAGTTTATAAAACAAAATCACATTCGATTTATTTAAAAAGAAGATCAGAGTTACAAGGTCCCAAACCAGTTTTAGAAAATATATTTCTAATGAGTCACATCACGACTCGTTTTCGTAAAAATTTCCTTTATCGAATGTACAAAATTTCATCGAGTTCCAATCTTTGATATCCACGCTTCGTCCCATCCAAGCCGTCACAATCACCTAAACCTAAGATACATGCTTAAAAACGTTAACAGATTGGTTGAGTGAATTCATAGAGTTTTCAAGTAATAATTAGAACACACATTGGTTCCACAGAAAATGTTTATAACCTTAGAACGCAGTTTGGTTCCACCAAAAACATGTATGACTTGCTAACTAGGCAAGCCACACCACATTTCCAACTTCCATGAGCCCGTGTACCGAACCTTAACACATTTATCATCATAGATAAATAGGTGACCGGGTAGTATGCAACTACCCCTTTCTCAATACAAAATGTCTGTTATAGGGTGCTCACCATCAGATTCATACCCCGGACAGGGCTGTCAAACCCAATATATCTATTTAATGCATTCAGCGTTTACCTCCTCGGTAATTAACGAGTACACAGTCAAAGGCATAAACTCATGACAATGAAATCATATTATCATTTCAAAGCACTTGCGTTCAATTTTCAGAACAAACCTCAACATCAAGCATGTATAAAACTGGTTATGTTCAATTTATAAAACAAGCAACAACAAGTACGTTTAAAACTACTTGCGTTCCACTTTCCAGAACAAACAACAACAAGTACACATAATGTTACTTGTGTTCCATTTTTCAAAACAAGCATGTATCCCCCTCGTGGGTTTATAAAACATTTAAAACAGTTCAAAAGCGAGGCTATGAACTCACCTTGATTGAAGACCATGATCAATAATCAATCAATCACGGAATCTCACCAATAACAAACTCGACCGCAACCTATAATTATGTCGCTCGGTTACTATATAATAAAGTATGATCGAAGGATGCGTACATCGCAACGATAGATATCGTATAAAATACACATGTGCTAAAAAATCCTCTTGCGCGACCTAGATCCTAACACTCAGTATACTTTAGATACTATCTTTCTTTCAAATATAAGTTGTATCACTTTATTGAAAACTTTTTATTTTCGGAAACTTTCTATTTTTAGAAAGTTACTACTTTTAGAAACGTCCTCGTTCATTTAAGTTGTCAAACACAAAATATCATGATCGTAATAATAATAGTATTTATTATCTTTATAAAATCCAACAAGTCTCTTGTTAACCCTTTTGACATAATAAAGTCAACGTTTGACTTTATTTGACTTTTATAAATATATACATTTTTCTTAAATCTGACCCGTCCAAAACGACCCGCTAGATCACATTTTCACGACTCGAACTCTGAAGAGATTTTATGCAAAACGACATTTCGGACCGGAAAATGATGATTTTGCCCCTGCAAGAATCTGCTGGAACTATTACATTTTTAATATATTGCAGAAATTTAACTTTTAGTTTTGACCAGTTATTATGCGATTTTAAAACTAACAAACCTCGCGGCAAAATAAAACGACATTCCTAACAACTTTTGTGTTTCGCTGGGAGGCTAAAACGAACTTGAAAGTACTCAATTGTCCATTTTCGAATCTGCCAGCTTACCAAAAAGTTCAATAGCTGATTAATAGTATAATTTTTTCCCAAACTTTAATCGGCCGTAAAATCTTCGTTTTTAAGAGTTACGGGACAATCCACATATCGAAATTAAGACGAACTCTATCATATTTCTAAATCAAAAATCAGATTTTACAAAATCTCGAATCTCAAAATACGTGCCCAACTTTCTGCTCGAAATTGGCACTTCTGAAGCCCATTAAACGGCCATTTTTGGCTTTCGACAACATCAAATCAACATTATCTTGCGTATTTCTATCATCCAACATCATTTCTAATCTAGTCTAGCGCAAGATTTAATCGGATTCCATAACATGCAATTATTCAAAATTATAAGATCGAACAAAATACGCTTTTAATGTAACTCAAAATACTTACAACAAGCCAAGAGGGCGAGAACAAAATCGGCATACACTCGTTCCCTTGGTTTTCGAATCCAACGCAACCCAAAACACAAACCCGCAACTTTTTAACAAAACCCCGCTTGTAAGAATACTTATTTAATACTTTTATACAATGTTTTCAACCTCTTTTTAACACGAACTCGAACCAATCCAAAACTAGAGAAATACTCATTGCATGTGGATTTTTCTTGTGGGGATATATTTAGTTTTATGTAAGGATCAATATTTTATATTCGGATCGTGTTGCATGTCAAAATCCGACGAGTGGTGGTGGTGTGGTGTTCGGCCGGTTATGGTAGAGAGGAGGGAGTATATATTTTTTTTTGTAAGTAAAAAAAATGAGATGAAATGTGTGTGTTAGTTTTGGTTTATATAGGGAACTAGTTTGAGGTTTTGACACAAATAGTCCTTCCTCCTCCATAGTCTTTCAAAGCTAGTACAAAGGTGTTTGTTTCGTTATTATAACCGACCAAAGACTCGGGTTTTATAAATTCATAATTATTTTTCTTCCCTTGACGTTATTTTTAAAACATTTAATAAAATGTTAAACCACGTAAGTCACGACTTTAGACACGGTTTTTACAAAAACACGGGAGAAGCCATAAAACACTAAAATAAATATAGTTTCGCTCTCGGAGCAAAAATATAAAAAAATTTAAATTTTCTCAAACGCTTAAACGAATAGAAATTTGAAACACGGCTTGTGACATCGCCAAAACTGATAATTTTATCAAATCGCCCAAAACAAAAGATGATTATTTCAAATCAATCGTAGAAAATAAATCGTGGCTCGAGAAAATCGTCGGCCTAAAACTCAGGTTGTTACATTATACCTACCTTAAGGGAGCGCCGTCCCGGTGCTCAATCTTACTTACTCGTCCTAAGCTCATTCATAGAGATATAGGCTTTTATCTTTGAATGAACTCATGCGTTCTCGCGCAACGGGCACGTGACGTTACATTCGCTAAATACAAGGCGAAAAATCGACACAAAAACAATGGTAAATCTACCAATGAAGTATACACATAAACGCGATCGCTCTTGTCCAAAGAGGACATAAACAAGCCACGGAAACGTCCGGGAAAAATCATCACGTCGTTCTTAAAAGAATACCTTAAATGAAAGATTAACCCAAACCTTAGTTTGGTGATCACGCCAACCAAACAAAGTGCACATCGCTTCACAAAATCAAAACATACGTCGCTAACCAAAACCAAAATATACGTCGCTCTCCCGGTCTCATTAAATAATACACCATCGGTTGTGAAAACATTCTGGAGCGCTTATGACTCCATCAAATGCATTATAGCACTATTACACATAATCACATAATCATGTAAGCATATATTCGCATATTTGTCATTTTACAATGACTTTACATTTCGGCCCAGCTTTACTTAGGCATTTTATCATGCTTGCTTATAATTAAGCCTTAGCAAATAAACCATGCTAGCTTACCATGAAGCCTTCGCAAATAAACCATGCTAGCTTACCATGAAGCCTTCGTAAATAAACCATAGGTAGGCGTACCCAGCCGACCCATACCATATCATATATCATACAACAACATTTAGAAATTTTAGTTTACATACTTTTTTACATAATCAGGTACGAAGACTCCGCCGATCCCATTTCGCATTATACCATGCTTGCTAAATAGTCAAGCCATTTTGGCAATAATTTTGACTTAATCACGGCTAAGTCCTAACCAACAATACCATGCTTGCTAAATAGTCAAGCCATTTCAATCAATAAACCTTGAGTAGGCGTACCCATCCGATCCAAATCATATTCACATCCGGGTAGGTATACCCATTCATTTAAAATCTAAGCCACATCATTAGCAACACTAAAGCGATCTGAGCGCTTACTATTAACCAAAGTACATAAAACCCAAAGCACATTTTACGCATAATTCGGCGGCGATAATCCCGTAAGAAAACATAAAAGATCAATAGAATTGATTCGAGCATCAAAGATTCAATAACCGTGCCTTCTAAGACAGCGATTTCAATTATCCCTTATTGGACGATTATCATGATTGGTTCAATCCCAATATACCCTATCAGTCATCGGACATATGAACTAGAAACGTCTAGACCACAACGCACAATCATTAGACAATTTCTTCTAAATTCTCGACTTCATTCCCTTCGACTCGAGGCATAAGCTATTCCGATTGATCCTCCCCTGGGGAAATGGTGATGGATGTCTCCAGGGAGTTCCATTAGGGTTCTTAATCTTCTCGCTCGGCTTCGCGCAACAGAGTCGTTACGTTCAAGGAGTAAGTACCACTACACCTAATTTAAGTCAAGGATCGCTTAGTGTTCTATACCAATCCTTGCCGATCAAGATACACTCATTTAAACAACATTACCACTACGTTCCATTTCGGGGAAAGAAGTATTTTTCACGGCCATCGGTTGTTATAACCAAGGAAACACACACATTTGATGTAGGAGAAGTCTTCTCCATTTCGCACATCTAATATTAGAGTTATCAAAACCCTGCTTTCATCCACTTTGGTGGTCTTATGACCCCAAGAAGATCTTTTAACAATGTCGGTACCAAGATTCTCAGTATCTCACCATTTAACCAATTTCATTCATTTATCACATAGACTACCGGGTATATGTGTATATATCCATTTGCAGTGACATTCCATGCCAATACTAGTTCTCAAAAATTCACCGTTACACGGCATGCAGATTTTCAATCCGACTTCATACTAAGCCTTGCTATAACAAGCAACCGGTCTACTTCTTAGGTGACACAACTCCGTACTCGCTTACTAACGCATGACCAAAATCGGTCTCGACAACAAATCTCCACAACAGACTACCAGTTTATATGACAGTAACCTAGATCTCACTCTCATCTAGACACGTTCATTCCAAACAACACCATTTGCGTTTTCTCGCCGGAGTGACTCAGTCATACGACTAACATGAGACTCTCTCCATGTAGTCAAATCGAAACAAAATTGCTTGCATAAGAATCCATAGCAGGGGTAAAAATATTTTTCTCCTTCTGAAAGTTCAATCAAAATTTCTTTCAAAAGGTTAGATCAAAGCGACATTCTAAGTCGACTATAGTTTGGAAAGATTTCAAAGATAACAATCTCGGCGATCAAGATACATTCGTTAAACAACATTACTACTACTTTCCATTTTGGAGAAAGAAGTCTTCTTCACGGCCTTCGGTTGCTATAACTAAGGCAACACATACATTTGACATAGGATAAGTCTTCTCCATTTTGCACATCCAATATCAGAGTTATCAAAACTCTACTTTCATCCACTTTGGCAATATTATGACCCTAACAAGGTCCCCTTTTAGTGTCAGTATCAGGTTTCTTGGTGTTACACCATCTAACCACTCTATCCATTTAAATCATAGTAACCACAAGGTATACCTATATACAATTACTCATGCACAATGGCACTCAATGTTACTTCTGGCTTTCAAGAACTCACCGCTACACGACAGGCGAACATTCAATCCGACTCACACTTAAGTTTCGTTCATCAAGAAATTGGTCAGTTCTTAGGCGAACTTAAACTCCATAGTCCCTACCTAAGCTTACTTACTTCGACTAGTCCATATCAAAATTTCTTTCCATTAAGGTCAGGTCCAAGTGACCTTCTATGTCACTACACAATTTGAAAATTTTCATCATCTATAAAAATATCATTTTTGTTATAGTTGCATAAAAAAATTTCAGGTGGTTCAAAATCGGCATGTTTTATAGAATGGCATTCATAATTTTTTTTAAATAAGGTTTTAAAAAAAAGATTATGGGTCAAAATCAATGATTTGTAAAATGTCGTCAGGTTGATTTAAAGTTTAAAGATCATAGCAAGTATAAGAATACCCAAACAAGGATAAGGGAAAACAAAGAAGATACACTCACAAAGGGAGTTGCCAGCGGAACCGCTACATTTCCCCATAAATCCAGATCCTATCAAATCAGGATGACTTCTAAGGTGACAATGGAACTCGCCCAAAACCATCCATGTTAATAGGACATCCACATACATAGCTCTCATGGGGTTCTAAATCAAAAACCATGGATAATGAATGCACAATCACAACTACGGTCATAAGATGAAAATTTTGAGGATAGAATGACCTCAAATCCAATAAACTTTAGCGTCTTGTTTATTTTTTTAGATTTTTACCTCCTCATCACTTTCAAACAGATCTCTTTAAATGTGCGTCTACAAAGCTTTGGAACAACCCTCAACGTATCTCCTAAACTGTGAGTTCGCATAGCTTGGAACAACCGCTCAAGTCTAAGTTTGTTCAATATTTGAACCTTCAGTTTCATATATTCAGATGTTGCCATACAAATTCTTAGACTTATTACTTATTCAAATTCTTGTCTTAATTTTTTGACTAGTATTTCTGTTTCGGCGATAACTCATTTGTCGAGTGTCAATATAACTCCATTTGAATTTCTACATGTACCAAGAATGTCTCTCTACCTTCTAGTACAATTTCCCAGGTCTTTATATACCATAAATATTTTAAAACACTCCCAACAAGTTGCTAATCAAAAGTAGTCTCTAAAAATCACGACAAATTTTTGTAGATTATGGATACGATCGAAACCTAAAATCTATGGATACCATCGACGTGAGCCCAATTGAAGGTAACTGACCTATGAGTCCTCTACAGGTACAATAATTTCCTTATCAATGTTTCCTCTCTTAGGCTTTCTCATTCCTCTACCTTATCTACCAACTCGTCCACCCGTTCCCCTCCTTGTGATGCGGCAGTAAGCCGGCCAGCACTTCGACGGAATTATTTATATGAGGGAGACCATGGGCAATTTTAGGTACGAGGGTTGGCTAATATATATAAAGGCCATAAAACACGAAAATTATCATGCTCTCGGAGCACTACCAAAGGTAAAAATCTCAAACCCGACTTGTAATTACCAAATACTTGGGAATTTTCACCAAACCAACTAAAACACAATCAACACTAGATACATACCATAACAATACTCATATACGATCCCATGTTGTCAACACTAATTTGAGCGAGCAGGATGACGTAAGTGTACGTGAGTTGCAATACATTTATAATTACGTTAGCCACCGTATTTATAACTGCATCTCGTCCACATGCATACCTAGTACCAAAACCCGCACATCTCAGTGACTGACTTTACTGCTATCATACAACGCGAACATGCACAAGCAATTAAAAAACAACATACCACATACATAGATTTACAACCCAGGATACTTT
>BQNB010044475.1:13760-44865 GCA_026074375.1 Tanacetum coccineum
TCCTAAACCCTAATCCTAACACTAACCTTAATCCTAAACCCTAATCCTAACCCTAAACACTAATCTAAACCCTAATCCTAACACTAACCTTAATCTTAAACCCTAATCTTAACCCTAAACACTAATCTAAACCCTAATCCTAACCTAATCTATACGAAATGCCTTAAAAACTAAAACTACAAACCAAACGCCCTTAAACCTAAAACAAGCACCTACCTTGCATCACTATGACCTTACTAAGCAATCACCCTAGCACCTCCCTCACACCACCATCATCACCACGTCACTAACTTATAAGAATCACCATATAGCCTCCCTTAGTCACCTCAACTAGCTAGGACACTAATCAAACACCAAAACTTGGGCACCAAGTCTTTTCGAAGGCTATATATAGCCGAACCCAACACCACTTCAAAAATCATTCACCACACAAGTTTCCACCTTAAAACCTTGATCAAGACTTGCACTAGCACTAGCATAAGGATGATATCAAGCCCCTAGAAGCCAAGAACCAATAAGAAAGAAGATTTGAACCTATTTCTAGGCGTACGAAACTGAAACAACCCATTTCAACCCGTTTTCGAATTTGTAAGTTTTCTACATGTTAGATCAAGCATGTTATTGTTTTATAACTATCATAAGGTCTATTAGATCCCATATGAACCCTTGTTTGAGCCTTGAATCATAAAACCTATGCATTTTTTTCTAAAACCCTAAAACGACCCGTTTTCGATATATCTAGCTAACGAATCCATTTTCTAAAATTTTGTTATGTTTGAACTTCTTATTTTAGCTTATTCTAAGCTGCAAATCTCTTTTGGAATCCTAAAATAAGCTTACATGGCATTTTGGACTTGTTTTGTAAATCGAATCCATGCAAGGGGTATATATTGTAACTTTTGGAAAATAATAACTACAAGGGCCATTTTTGTAATTATATTAAAGTTATAACTCCAAGGGCTGTTTTTGCCTAGTTTCAAAGATAAAGGTTTAATATATATATATATACTTATTATATAAAGGACTAACTTTGTAAAAATATATGAATCAAGGGTATATATTGCCAATTTTGCATTTTTAAAAATATAAAATATAATATTTTTATATAAATTATAAAAATATATATAAATATTATAAAACTTGATTTTATTAAAACCCGGCACATTTATCGTTATTAATCAACGATCGACGCATTATAAAACAATTACGTTATATATTTAAAGTAATTTATCATCGACTAGCTTTTGAAGGAACTTAAAATCTTATCGTATCACGTTACTTAGGAATTTCATGTGAGGGGTTTCATTTAAGTATACATTTTGACGAGTTTGCTGGATTTACGATTTAAAGTGTCCTGGCTCCTCAAACGTTTACTACATGACCTCTGAATTATGATAGCCCGAACAGTGATACAATATTTCCATAAATCAAAGTAATATGTATGATTAAACTTCATAAAGTTTTAAAGCATAAACAATCAAACTAAGACTTGACATATTATCCCAGGTTGCGTGACGAGGCCGTTACTTTCATTTGATATACTTTTGCCATCAATCAGATTTTCCTGTTAAGGTGAGTTCATAGCCTCGCATTTTAAATCTTTGAAATATTTCATAAACCCGCAAGGGGAATTGTTAGAAATACAGAAAA
This sequence comes from Tanacetum coccineum, assembly GCA_026074375.1. Lineage (NCBI taxonomy): Eukaryota > Viridiplantae > Streptophyta > Magnoliopsida > Asterales > Asteraceae > Tanacetum > Tanacetum coccineum. Next base: position 15,411 of record BQNB010044475.1, read on the forward strand.
GTATCGGTCACTTCCAATATATGTAGTCATAACTCGTAGTAACTAGTAATGTTATGTTAGTAAGCTAACCGGGCCAAAGTTACAATGTAAGCCCATAACACAAGCCCATGTCCGGTTATACCAGGGATATATAAACCCTCTTCACACATGGGGAGGGTGTTGGTTGTTTATTTGTTACATTTCACTAAGCTAATATTACCATTTTTCTTTCTCTCTCTAAGTGTTTATCCAACCACCTCTCTCTTTTTAAACTCTAAGTGAATCATTCCATACTTGTGTTAAGATGATTCTACAATTGGTATCAGAGCATCTTGAGACATGACTTTTTGTAAGAGTCAATCGTTTTCCAAAAGAATTTCTTTCTTAGCAATTTCCAAATATTTTTTATCAACTAAAAACTGTTGAACAGACGCTTCCATTTGATCAAAAACTGTTTGTACTTCCATTATTTCATTTAGAAGATCTTTATCAAACACATTGAAGATGTCTTTTAAAGATTTTAGAAATAGAAAAATTTCATTGTTAAAAACAGCTTTTGTATGTTCAAACCCCCCATTCACCTTCTTCAAGAGCACTAGGTGTTGTCCTCTTCTTTACCACATAGTCAAACTGGGTGAGGTAGAATTTAAGCTTTTTAAGGCTTGCATTCACCAAACTCACCTTAGGTAGTTCACTAGGAACATCCACTATGACAGGTGGTGAGTAAGAAGGTTTAATGGTAGGATTGAACATATGAAACCAAAACGCTTGTTCAGCCGATAATTCTTATTGTGGAGAAAAACTTGTTTCAAAATCTTCAATTAGGCTATTTAATTTTTCATAATCAATAGGTTTATGAGAAATTTTCTTTGCAATAACTTCATAATCCTTTGCCTTTTCAAACATTTTTGATCAACTCACTTCTTCCAAAATCAATGTTTCTTCATCATCAATCACATGCATAGCAACATGTGTTTTAGATATAATAGCACCATCATACAAGGTTGGTTTTATCCGATGAGCTTTCCTAAGGTAAAACAGATTTTGATAACCTAGAGCTTGTTTGTGTGTATTATCATAAAACGCTTGCGGCTTAGTTAACATGTGCACTGTCTGAGCAGATTGACCCACTTTGTAAATAATATTATCAAGTTCCTTATTCTTCTTTTCCAAATCAATTTCATTTTCTAAATATTTATTTTCTTTTTCCTTGGATTCATTTTTGAAAACTATAAAAGTTTTGAATAAAGATTCATTTTCTTTTATTTGTTTAGAAAGATTTTGCTCAAGTGAGTTAATTTGTTCTTTGAGTGAAAGTTTCTCCCTAATCATTTCATCCATTTGAGAATCAATCATTTTTTTACGACTACTTAAATCAATATTAAGACGTTGTTCAAAAGTCTTTACCCTTTCCTTATATCTCTCTAACTCAGCGGTTATTGATTCATTATTTTGTTCCTTCTTAGACTTTTCCCATTTATTTACATGATTAGTCATTTGTTCAGACATTTGTTTAATCACAGATAAAATCATTGAATCTTGTTGTGCCTGCAAATTAGTATCTTAAACAGTTTCCTGTTGTGTTTCTTGTAAACATTGAGAATATGGAATGATATTGCTATCACTAGATATCTCGTTATCTATAAATCCATAACTAGTGATTGTTTAAAATCCTGCAATGCATGCACACTTTGATTATCCATATCATTTAGATAGGTTTCAGAATTCGGTACCTCTGAGATAATGTCTGAACAATAGTTGGAAATGTTGGCCATAAAAACCGCTTGTGCACTCGAGAGATCATCACAATCAGAATCATAAGTATCAAGATCCTCAGTCTGAAAAGCAGCATTGTGAGGAATGACTGTCTGAGTTTGACTTGATGGAATTCTTGGATCTGCAAGAAATGCGAGTTGCTCCTCATCCAGTATTTGTCCAGCTTCATGAGCTTCTGCTAACATTGCTTTCTCCTTATACCATGTTGCATTCCTTGGTCGCTTTGGCTGAGTGCATTGCCTAGACATATGTCCTTCACCTTGGCAGTTGTAGCATTTAACAACTCTTGCCTGCCCACTCATAGTATTTCCCCTTGAACTTATAGCATTACTCTTATAGGTAGTACCAGAATAAGTTTACCCTTATCTCCCCTGATCTTGTTGCACTGTAGCCCTGCCATCTTGAATAGTGGCTTGGTTTCTTGGATTAGAGGAAGTTCTAAGTTAATTATTAGTAGCAGGGAACCTTAAAGAATCTATAGCCGTTAGAAAAGCCATTGCTTTATTGAGACAAGCAATTGGATCATCTCTAGGAGAAAACACAGGAATAGCAAAATTAGAGTCCACAAATGGTGACTCAGTCATAAGTTATGTAGGTGCTTGAGGTGATTTAAAAGGAACTTGTGGAATTACTTGTGGAACAGTTGAAGTTTGATGATTCATTTGAGACTGATATGTATGTGATGGTAGAATGGATGAATGATTGAATTAAGTTTGTGATGGATAATGAGATGAGTATTGTTGATTGGGTTGAATTGATGCATGATGTGATGGTGAAAATTGTTGGTGAAGTTGAGGATTGTTGTAAGATGATTGATAAGGGTTGAAGTGAGGTGGTGTCATCTGCTGGTTTGCAACGAATGCAAGTGAATCTTGATTACGTTCACGCATAATACAAACTTCATTTGCATAGAGTTCGTGTTGTTCAAGATATGCATGAAGTTGATCAAAGTTGGATGTATGAAAATCTTTAGCTAGCTTGACATCAGTCACAAACTTACTCCATTCAGGTGGAAGACTGTTTATGAACTTGGTATTAACTTGAAATTGCTCCATGTTCATCTTGTAGATGTTCATATTATTAATCAGCTAAGTAAATCGCAAGTAATACATATGAAGTGATTCTCCTTTGTTGTGAGTAAACTTATCAAATGCATCATACAGCTTACACTCTCTTTCTAGCTTTGTCAAAGAAGTACCTTGCATTAGTAATTGAACTCTCTCCCATAAATCTTTAGCAACTCTGTGATGATTTACAAGTGAATAGGTATCAGTAGGAAGACATTGAAGAATGATATTTGTAGCTTTCATATCACAATCAGCTTGAATTTTCTCAGCAGCAGATAATTCAGCGTATTTCTTTGTTCTGATCACTCCATTGTCTTCAACTGTAGGCCAATTGAGAGGACCATGTTCTACTGATTCAAGTATCGTTCTTCCATGTTCTCTATTTTGCATGTATAATTCCATTCTACTTTTCCAAGAATCATACAGGTCTTTGTCCAACATAGGAGGACGATTGTCAGCACCGGAGAGTATCATGTACTCAGCAAGAGTATTCTTATGTCCAAGTGAAATCATTGGATCCATTTTAATGTGACAAGATTAAAATGATCGGATAGTGACTGGAGGTTGCTTTGTTAAAGTGATTTTTGATTAATGAGGTTTGAGTCTTTTGAAATACATGACATTTTACAATTCTTGATAAAATCGATAAATTGAATATTCACGGGATTTTACGAATCAAAGAACAACCATATGATTGACTTAACAAATGTGTATAGTTCTCCTTAGTCAAGCTTATAAATCTCCTTTGTTAAACGAATGTATAAATCGCCTTCACAAATTAGGATGTATAAATCTCCTTTGTAAAACCACACGTATAAATTGCCTGTTATAACCTTACACGTATAAATCACCATTTGTAACCTTACACGTATAAATCGCCTGTAGTAACGAATACGTATAGATCGCCTGACTTAAAAACGTGTATAGATCGCCTGAAGGAAAACATATAGATCGCCTGAAGGAAAACGGTGTATAGATCACCTGACCAAACAACACTTCGAAACTCAAAAATCAAAAATCTTAAAAAGACTCACTTTTTGACGTTCTTACCCGATTTTTCTTGTACAACTTAACTATCTAAGACTATTAGAACCTTAAAAACACAAACTTTAACATTTTTGACACGAAAATTTTGAAATCAAGATTCTTGGTACAAAACCTCTTTTTAACCAAAAAGACTCAAAAATATGATATTTTTTATGGTTTTTGAAAGATTTTCTTGTACTTCTAGTCTATACTAAGATAACTAAGAAAGAAAGTTATGATCTTTATGGTTTTAAAACCCTGAAAAAGTGAAAACTTTTTGAAAATTTCGAACCAAACTACATGAACCAAAAATGAGTAACAAACGCACATAAAACCTTCACAAAGACCCCATGGCTCTTGATACCAATTGTAGAATCATCTTAACACAAGTATGGAATGATTCACTTAGAGTTTAGAGAGAGAGAGGTGGTTAGATGAACACTTAGATAGAGAGAGAAAAATGGTAATATTAGCTTAGTGAAATGTAACAAATGAACAACCAACACCCTCCCCATGTGTGGAGAGGGTTTATATATACCTAGCATAACTGGCCATGGGCTTATGTTATGGGCTTACATTGTAACTTTAGCCCGGTTAGCTTACTAACATAACATTACTAGTTACTACGAGCTATGACTACATATATTACTGTGATGAATTCTATGTCTTTGAATAGTGATTCTGTAAATGTGAAAATGAAAAAGTGTGAATTGTGTGAAAAGTGTTTGAATCTTAATACTGAGATTTCCAAATCAAAAAAAGCATATAATGATCTTTTGAAAAAATCACTCACAACTTGAAAAACGTTGTATTTCTCTCGAAGGGTCAATGCAATTAAAACAAAAAGTTTTTCATAACGATGAATCTTGCGTTAATAAAAATGCTGTTGAAATTCAAGAATATTTTGAAATCAATGATTTGAAAGCTCGGCTACAAGACTAAGACACGACCATTTCTAAGTTGAAGGATACCATCAAATCTTTGAAAATGAATACTAAGGAAAAGAATGTTCATCATCATAAATGTGATCTTGAGCCCATAAATGAGGAATTAGAGAATAGTGTGGCAAAATTACTTTTAGAAAATGAGCGACTTTCTAATGAAATTAATCATGTCAAACAGGCTTTTAAAGATCAGTTTTACCCAATCAAATAGGCACGTGTTCCTCATAAAGAACAGTGTGACTCTTTAATTAACAAACTGAACTTAAAATATGTGGAAAATGAGGATTTAAAAGCTCAAATTCAAGATAAGGTTTTTGTGATAACATCATTGAAAAACAATTTACGAAAATCAAAACGGAAAGAAATTGTTGAAAATGTTGTACATATACCTTCTGCCACCACTATTGCTCCAGGCATGTTCAAGCTTGATTTAGTACCGTTGCCTCCTAGGTTATTGCAAAATAGGGAAGTATACAGAAACTATCTTAGGAACACTCAAGAACAAGCTAATATTCTTTGGGAATAGTTGACAAGTTAAGGCGAAACAACCTTTAGATGGCGATTTAAAACTTGCTTGTAAGTATGCCACAAGAATTCAGGAGTTTCTTGTATATGTTCAAGATACGTGCCCTAATGCGATAACACCTAGTACTAAGAAGATTGTTGTCACACCCATGAACAATGTCAAGAAAGTTAGGCTTGCTGAACCTCTCACATCCTCAAGCAACATTAAACAGGTAGAGTCTTCTAATACTTCAGATTCTAACACACCTATGTTGTCTTCTATAAGAGTGAAGTGTTCCACTAGTATTTGCGGATCAAATCCTCCAGGCAATAAAAAGAATGATAGGATCTCGCAAACACCAAGTAAGAACAAGAAGAATAAAGTAGAAGCTCAACCTAGGAAAGTTAATAAAATGAATCGTGTTGTTAAACCTGTATGTGATGTTGATGTTAAGCAGTCTTTGTCAAATGCGAATTCTGATATTCTATGTGCTACTTGTAATAAATCCATGTTTGATGGTGTTTATGATAAATGTCTTCTTGATCTTGTGCAAAATAGGAATAATCATACTAAATCTACTAAGAAACATAAAAATCAAAGTGTTTGGAAACCTACGGGTCATGTATTTACTAAAGTAGGATTTAAGTGGAAACCAACAGGCAGAACTTTCACTATAGTTGGTAACTCGTGCCCTTTAACTATGTTCACCTCAACTAACGTAGTGCCTCATAAGAAAACCACTTCCCACATAGATGATATACAAAAACCAAAGTTAAAAGTCTATAGCAGGAAACCCAAAAATGTTAAACACATAGGTTCGAGTAAAATAACTAAGATTGTAGAATCTAAGAATGCTAACCAGTCAGAACCCAATCAAACATGGGGATCCAATGCTACAAATATTCCATCATCTTCTTCTCTTGTCATGACACGTTGTCCATGTGACAACCATGACTTGAGCAGGTTGGTCAAACCATAGTGTTGACCTAAGTGTATCTGTTGCAATGTATGGTTATATGTTTATACGTGTTTATATGTGTTTGTATGGGATATGTGAGATTGGATAATCAATCCATTGAGCATGATCGTCTCATTGGGATTGGATTTGTGTTGAATTTTATGAAGTTCATTTCGTTCACTTTTGGTGACAAGGAAATGATTTCAGTGATTGAAGCGGTTTCGCGTTAATTGTGTATGTAATTATACGTATACATATTTTTGTGTTAGTAATTTAAGATAAGTTTAGGTTTTAGAGGTTAAGTTAAGAGAAATGAGTTATTTGATGGAGAAATTTAATTTTAATCACTTATAGTGATAATGGAATTGATTGGGTATTTTGAGAGAATTATTTTTGTTAATATGTGGATGTCTAGGTGATGGATTAAAATGGGAAGTGTTTCATTTGTGAAAGAAATGAGTTTTTTAAAATATAAGAGTTTTTGGAAGATTTTCTATTTTTAGAAAGTGAATTTGTGAAATGAAAAGTATTTTTGGAAAGTTAATTATTTTTAAAAGTCCTTTCGAGATTCAACAAATGGCCGCCTTACTTGAAGACAAGATGGATATTCGAATGAGCCGTTTATGTGTGTGTGTGTAAAGCGATTAGTGAAAAGAATGCTACGACTCCTGCTACCGTCAAAGCAGTCAAGGAAGTTTGTGTCACATGTGGTTCAAACCATAATTTCAACAATTGTCCGTTAACAAGGAACGATTTTCCCGTTTTTCATGATAACATTCATCAATTCCAACAAACCGCCGCCGTTGGCAACTTTGTTTCAAAGTGAAGTCCCTCCTAAGTTGGCAAACCAAATGAGACCACCGGGTCGAATCAACAAATGTTCAAACCAACCAAGGAAACCAAAGCCGATACCAAGGAAACAATTTCAATTCGAATCAAAACCGTGGAGGCAATTTTAATCAAAACCGTCAAAACAATCAAGGAGCCGTTTATCAAGCCCCACCATACCAACAACCAACAAATCAACCTTTGGTTAATCAAACTTTATATCCCGTTTCACAAATTCAAGGTGTTTCTAAAACAGATTTTGAAAGTTATGCTAAGGCTAATGATGCAAACATGAATAACTTGCAAATGAAGTTGGATAATTTTCAAAGGAACCAAAATGATTTTCAAGATATACAATGATCTAAAAGAAGCAAGATGATTTTCAGAAGATGATGCTAAGTTTCATGCAAAACTATCATACCAACCAAGCTTCAAGTTCAAGTTCGTTACCAAGCAATACCATTCCAAACCCTAGGAACGAAGCCAAGGCAATTACCACACGAAGTGGTGCCTAATATGATGGACCTCCAATTCCACCGCCGGTGGTGGAAAAGGAACCCGAGGTGACAAAGGATACGGAGCTACCTAGCACCGAAGACATCCAACTCAAGTTTCAGACTTAGGAAAAGACAAAGAACCAATCAAAGAGCCTTCTTTTGCTTAAAAGACCAAGACTAGTTTGCCTTACCCTTCAAGACTTGCAAAAGAGAAAATCGGTAAAAAGGATGATATCCTAGCTTCAAAGTTTATGGAAAATTTCCGTAATCTTCACTTTGAGCTAAGTTTCGCGAATGCTCTCATTCATATGCCAAAGTTTGCTCCGATGTTCAAAAAGATGCTTAATAACAAAGACAAGTTAATCGAGTTAACCAAGACACCTTTGAATGAAAATTGTAGTGCGGTTGTCCTCAAAAAGCTTCTGGAAAAGCTAGGTGACCCCGGTCGATTTCTTATCCTTTGTGATTTTTCGGAGTTCGATAGTTACTTAGCCCTAGCCTATTTAGGTGCTAGCATAAATCTCATGCCTCTTTCCATTTGGAAAAAGCTTGGACTCCCGGGCCTAAAGTGATACTAAGATGGTGTTAGAATTAGCGCGGACCCGGTACAATTTCCAAACCAACCGGTGTAGCCGAGAACATTGTTGTCAAGGTAGGAAAGTTCTACTTTCCGGCCAACTTTGTTGTTCTTGATTTCATAGCCGATCCTCGAGTACCGTTGATACTCGGGAGACCTTTTCTTATGACAGCTCATGCTTTAATTGATGTGTACGAAGGAGAGATTAAGCTTAGAAATGATGATCAATCTTTAACCCTTAAATTTGGTGATACTCCTTCTATTTCATACAACAATCTCGAATCATTAAAGAACAGTTGATCTATTGATGTTACTGTGGAAGATACTCACAAGAAATCTTAGATTTTTCCGACTCAGTTGCATATGGCAATCCTTCTCCCGGATATGATCCATTGTTAATTCAAAATCTTCTCTGCCTCATCACTCCTTTCGGGGACAAGTGATTTTCTACTTTGGAAGAAGCTGATCTTTATCTTGCTATAGCCGATGATCCAACTTTACCGGAAGTTGATGAAGCTTATTATGACCCAGAGGGGGACATTCTCCTTCTCGAATCTCTTCTTAATAGTGATCCTTTGCCATCACCAAATCAAGGAAATTACTTACCATAAATCAAGAAAGAGCTTAAAGTTTATAAATCTGCCGAATCTTCAATCGATGAACCTCCCGAGGTTGAACTTAAGGATTTACCACCTCATCTCGAATACGCATTTTTAGCAGATAACAATAAGTTACCTGTTATAATTGCCAAAGATTTGAGCGATGATGAAAAGACCGCTCTCATAAAGGTTCTTAAATCCCGAAAGCAAGCAATTGCTTGGAAGCTCTCTAACATTAATGGTATAAACCCGGAATTTTTTCTCATAAATATTTCTAATATAAGAGATGACTATAAACCAGCGGTCCAACATCAGAGAAGGGTTAATCCAAAGATCCATGATGTCATTAAAAAAGAGGTTGAAAAACTTCTTAACGCTGGATTGATTTACCCAATCTCGGATAGTCCTTGGGTGAGCCCAGTACACTGTGTACCAAAGAAAGGAGGAATGACCGTAGTAACAAATGATGAAAACGAATTAGTGCCGACAAGACTTGTAACAGGATGGAGAGTATGCATAGATTATCGTAAGTTGAACGAAGCTACAAGAAAAGACCATTTCCCCTTGCCATTCATGGATCAAATGCTTGAGAGACTCGCAGGAAATGAGTACTATTGTTTCCTTGACGGTTTCTCGGGTTATTTCCAAATTCCAATAGATCCAAATGACTAAGAAAAGACCACATTCACCTGCCCATATGGAACGTTTGCTTATCGCCGCATGCCTTTTGGTTTATGCAATGCACCAGGCACGTTTCAAAGGTGTATGATGGCAATCTTTCATGACATGATTGAAAAGACAATGGAAGTCTTCATGGATGATTTCTTGGTTTATGGAAATTCTTTTTCTACGTGCCTCACCAATCTAGAAAAAATGCTTAAACAGTGTGAAGACACCAACTTAGCTCTAAATTGTGAAAAAAGCATTTTCAATGGAGAAAGCAGTATCGTACACGGGACATAAGATCTCGAAGAAAGGAATTGAAGTCGACAAAGCTAAGATCGATGTGATTTCTAAGCTACCTCACCCAACTACCGTTAAGGGAATTCGAAGTTTTCTCGGGCATGCTGGTTTTTACCGCAGATTCATCAAAGACTTTTCAAAGATCTCTCGACCCATGACCCATCTCTTAGAGAAAAACACTCCTTTTATCTTCTCGGAAGATTGCATTCTAGCCTTTCAGACTCTAAAAAAGAAATTAACCGAAGCTCCAATTCTCATTGCTCCAAATTGGGACCAACCTTTTGAAATCATGTGTGATGCAAGTGATTATGCAATAGGTGCGGTTCTAGGGCAAAGGATTGAGAAGCATTTTAGACCAATTCATTATGCGAGCAAAACGATGACCGAAGCAGAATCAAACTACACAACAACAGAGAAAGAGATGCTTGCAGTAGTTTACGCTTTTGAGAAGTTTCGATCATATCTTATCATGAACAAAAGTGTTGTTTACACGGACCACTCCGCATTGAAATACCTCTTCAACAAGAAAGATGCCAAAGCAAGATTGCTTAGATGGGTCTTACTTCTTCAAGAATTCGATTTTTCAGTGATTGATACCAAAGGAGCTGAAAACTATGCAGCCGATCACCTCTCTCGTCTTGAAAACCCGTATGAGAATGTTTTTGATCCTAAGGAGATTAATGAAACATTCCCTTGAAACATAGAATAACGGTGACTATCTAATGATAATCAAAGTACCCCGTGGTTGCCGATATAAGCAAATTAAACCACGCGGGGAATTTACTCATCAAAGGGAATGACAACTCACAAAAGAAGGAAATTTTTCAAGGAGTAAAGCATTACTTTTGGGATGATCCCTACGTCTTTCGTACATGTGTGGATCAAATCATCCGTAGGTGTGTATTTGGCTAAGAAGCTCTTGAAATCCTCAAAGCTTGTCATGAAGGACCCACCGGGGGCCATCATAGTGCTAATATTACCGCTCAGAAAGTATTTGATGCCGGTTTCTTTTAGCCTACAATTTATAAGGATGCTTACGAATTAATCAAATCTTGTGATGCATGTCAAAGACAAGGCAAGATTTCACATCGAGATGAGATGCCTCAAAATGCTATCTAAGTTTGTGAAATTTTCGATGTATGGGGTATTGATTTTATGGGACATTTTCCGTCGTCAAGAGGAAACAAATATATTCTAGTAGCCGTCGATTATCTTTCTAAATGGGTTGAAGACAAGGTGCTCCCCACCAACGATGCTAGGGTAGTTGTAAAAATTTTGAAATCCATTTTCTCCTGGTTTGGTGCACCGAGAGCGATCATAAGCGATCGTGGGACCCATTTTTGTAACGACAAATTTGATAAAGTTATGTCTAAATATAGTGTCACACATCGTCTTTCTACCGCTTACCACCCTCAAACTAGTGGTCAAGTCGAGGTGACGAATCATGGTCTCAAAAGAATCTTAGAAAGGACGGTAGGAGAAAATCGTGCCTCATGGTCAGACAAATTAGACGATGCATTGTGGGCATTCCGAACCGCTTTCAAAACACCAATCGGATGTACGCCCTACAAGCTAGTTTATGGAAAAGCGTGTCATTTACCAGTCGAATTAGAACACAAAGCGTATTGGGCTCTTAAGCACGTAAATTTCGACCTCAAAACCGCGGGTGATCATCGGAAGCTGCAACTAAATGAACTTAACGAGCTTCGAGATCAAGCTTATGAGAATTCATTAATTTACAAGGAGAAGACGAAGAAGCTTCACGACTCAAAGATCAAGAATCGAATCTTCAATGTTGGTGATCAAGTTTTACTCTTCAACTCCCGGTTAAAGATATTCTCCGGAAAGCTTAAAACTCGTTGGTCGGGACCTTTCACTATCGCTCAAGTTTTTCCTTACGGAACAGTGGAATTATCTCAACCTGATGGCCCGAATTTCAAAGTAAATGGTCACCGTGTGAAACATTACTTCGGAGGGGACATACCACCCAAGGTAGTCCCAGATCTCCACACTCTCCCTAAGGACAACTAAATTCAGGGATCGAGTCGAGCTTGTGACTCGGTGACCAAAAACAAGCCGCTTCGTGGGAGTTCACCCCATGCTTATCATTTTCTTTCTTCTTTCTATTTTCTAACAAATGTGTTGTGATGTGTTGTGGCTATCCTCTTCCGGTTTCTTGTTGTTTGTTGTTTGTTGTGATTTTTGCAGGATTGATCCAACAATTTCTGAAGCCTCTCGTGTCCGGTGTTATATCCCGTTTCACTCGAGCTTCTCATCCTTTGTGTGAAATTAGTTTGGGGAAATCCAATATCCTTTCATCTTATCGATTCACGTTTATCTTTGCATAATTCATAAACGGCTTAGATTTTCGTAGAGACCCGCCTTTAAACATTGAGGACAATGTTTCGTTTTAGTTTGGGGAGGGAATCTATCGATTTGATGTTACCTGCTTATTGTTTTGTTCTCACGTACCCGTTTTCCCACAAAAATAGCAAAAATATTAAATTTTTAAGTTCTTATTTGTAGTAAAAAAATGAAAAAATAAAAAATATTAGTAGTTAAATAATAAGTGTTAAGACATGAATGTAGGTTTTCCGTTGGTGAGAATAGAAAGTAATTTTTGACCCGATCAAATGTGTTGAGTTCTAGCTTTCTCCCTTAATAAATAATGATGATAGTTTGTCCTAGTCTCATGTAGACTTTAAACATGCTAGACTTGAAATCGTTAGTAAATGAAGACTTGTGCTAATCTCAAGTAGATTTTAAATATGTCGAGTTGGATTTTATATAGGCTAAATATTTGAGTATTTCTTTATTAGAGATTTTAAATTGCAAAGAGTAAGAGATGATAGTGTTGATTACGAATTAGGATGCTAAACAAAGTTTATTTGGAAAACTTAAAGGCTTATAAGAATAACTTGTGGTTTTTCTTCCCCGAAGTTCTTAAAATGATTAATTATACGTGTTCTCTTTAATTTTTACAAATTAGAGTTTTACTCTTAAAAGTCTAATCAACATATTTAGAGAAAAAGCTTTATCGATGATGAAGTCAAACATCATTGGTAAATAAGAATAATGTGTTAAATTAATTAACTGGTTAAAAAAATCTCTATAAAAATGTAGTTGGTGAATAAAAAGGATGCAAGTTATAAATCCTTAGTGTTAATAATTAATATACAATGGGATAAGTAGAATTCAATAATAATCCGAGACTGATAAAAGTTTGTTGTATCTTGTCGGAGGCAGGGCCGATGTTACAGCCTTCTAAAAGGTCGAGGAAGTTACCGAAGTCGAAATATTTTTCCTACAATCTTGTCGGAGGCGTGGCCGATGTTGTAGCCTTCTAAAGGACTGAGGTATAATAATGTTGCTTAACTTTTGTCTTATTTTGTGGCTTAAAGAGCCTAAGGGTATATGGTGCAAATAAGATTGGTCCATTCATGTCTTAAAGAGCCTTAGGGTATATGACATGAATGGTCCTTGCTTAAGTACCATAACCAAAGGCCAAATTTTTGGTTGCTCTATGTGACTTTAAACATGATGACATTTGATCTTTTAAAAGGAGCTAGAGCTAATTATGTGTTCTAACCCGTTATACTTTAATTTTTTGGAATTAATAAGTAACGAAACAAAGCTTAAAGAGCCTTCGGTAATCTTACTTAATAAAACTTAGACAAACAAAAGTAGATTTACGGGAGAAGGGAGGAAAAGTAAAGTACACAATTAATATTTATGATAGTGTTAGTGTCATGACTATTGTAATTGACAATGATCTTCATTTAAGCTTAGCATGGGAAAAGTGAAAAATCAGGGGTGATGAAGTTAACTTTTGACAATTAATTTGTGCTTTTTTTGTTCTATGATACCCTCAAAGTAACCATATGAGGTAATAAAACAATACATTATGTCAACACAAATAAGTTGCATGTTAGTGTACTAATATCAAGAAAAATCTAAAAAGAGAAAAAGTTTTGAAAACGGAATTCGGGTGTTTTATAAACTTGTGATCACTTAACTCTCTCACAAAATCTTTGCTACTTTTCAAAGGTTAGTTTGGGGAAGTTTCGATGTACTTGGATATAAGGCTGTGAATATTGCGTGAGACACGCAATCTTTAGTTTGGGGAATTTTTGATAAGTTTTAAATACACATATCCATTATGCTTAATAGCCCAAATAAAACTCCAAAACCTACCAAAAATGCAAAATTGGCTGTATTTGTTGTTTTGTGTGTGCAGTACGATATAATCAAAAATCACAAGAAAAAATCCAAAAACAAGCAAGCAACTACACGAGAACAGTAAGAGTGAACAAAAGCCAAAGCAAAGCCAGGAAAAAGTCAATCCCTCATCAAAGTGGATCACATCTTGGTCAACAAAAGTCACAGACCCAAAATATTCCATTTACGCCCTCAACTTTCAAAAAATCCATAAATGGTCCCTAAGCCTAATTGGGCCTTACCCGGATCCTTAAGCCCAAAACCCAAGCCCATTCACCTTTTTATAAACCACAAGGGCCAGTTTTGCAATTTCTAAAACTAGTTTATAACTAGAAAAGGAGGAATCAAAAGAGAGGGACTAAAATTGCAATTATACCAAAGTTTAGAACCTTTGTTACCAAGTTTTTGTTTTGTAAAAAGGCGCGAAGCTCTTCTTATGTTCATCATCACTTCTTTCACCAAGCAGTCAAAACAAGGGGCCAAATGAAAATCAAAGGATGGCGTTGTCAATTCAAAGCTTCCTTAAACACAAATGCAATGACCAAATATCAAATCAAGAGGCAATCATTCCTCACACAAGGCTCTAGGCCACGTGACAGAACAAACATGAAGAAAGCAAACAAGAGGCCATGGGTTTTTGCACAAACTCACTCACAACATAAGCACAAGCTGTCACAAACAAAGATGACAAGCTTGGCAATCCTCAATTGTCACAAATATCCAACGGCTTGAATCATGATCAAGAGTGATTAAGAGATTCAGGAATCAAGAATTGAAGGATTGGAGAGCAAGGCAAGAGAGACTAGAAGCTTCACCTGCAGCCTATAAATAGAGCCTCACTCTTCATGACACCACGGAGCCTTAGAATTAGTTTAGCTTAATTTTCAAATCTATCATAATTTTGTTTTAAACCTTGTAACTTCCCTTTTAAGTATTGTAAACAAACTTTTTATTAATGAAAATTCCATTGTTTTTTAAACTTCAAAATCGCTTAATTCATCAGCACTACATTTGTCTTATTTGATATTAAAGCTGAAAGCTCATTAAGCCCTCATAAGCTCAAAATGCAGCTCTAATTAGTCTATACAGCTATATATGAGCTCAACTCACCTTAATCATACTTTAAAACCTGTAAAATCAGCTTAAGTTCTATTTACCTTTGGATTTGGATTTATGAGCTATTTTGGAAGAGAGATCAATCCTGGAAGGATCTCTATGGACTTAACTCCTAGCTTATTAATAAGCTAGGAGAGCTTGAAGACTTGCCCTTGTTGGACTCTTTGTTTTGCTAGTTGGGGTGGGGGGGGGGGGGTTGAGTAAGTTTCCTTTTTAGATTACTTGTATTTCATAATTTAGCCTAATTAGTTATAGCATAGTTTCTTCTTAGATCTGCTTGTTTGCTTAAATAACTAGCTTATATGTGCTTATATCTCTTTTATTTTGCTTATTAGATTATTTAGTTAATCTGTTTTTGCTTATATTAAGTTTAGATCATAGTCTTTCATATAATTGTCTTAAAAACCTTAAAAAACCAAAAATAGTAGAAAATTAGTTTAAATCTTAGATTATTGCTTAATCAGTTGTTAATTCAGGTAGGGTTTGTTATAAACAAAAATCATCTGGTATTAGCTCTGAAAAATAGATTTTCATTTATGAAGTTTTTTTAAATCTGTCAATGATTAAAGGAGTGTTTGTTTAAAGCATATTGACAATCAAAAGTCCAAAAAGTTTTTGTCATAAACCTTTGAGACCGCTTTGCTTTCAGTAAAAAACAATAGAAAAGAGTTTTTATATAAGTTAGTTTTGGAAATTTAGAGAGTTTGAGCTTATTTTAAGTGTGCCAGCACCAGGGGAATTTCTCTTTGATTTTAACTTGTGCAAAATTTGATCTAAGTTTTAAAAGGCTTAGATCTTGCTTGCATTTTATTTGTGCACTCAACTTGAGTGTGTTTAAGTGCAGGTTTACCCCTTAGGTAACCTGCACTATAACTTTGCACTTGTGCAAAGTGCATCAGTAGGAACTAAGGAGTTCCTACTGTCACTTTTAGCTTAATTTTTAGCTAGGTAATCCTAGGTTTTAGTTTCTAAGGTTAGAGTAGGATTAAGATTAGGTATAGCTTAATTCATTTTAAGACTTATTTTTAGTTTCCAAGCTTATTTACTGTAGAACATTTGCTTTTAAAATTCAACTAAGAAAACCAAAAGCCCAAAGACAGTAGTTAATAGTTGATAGCTTTTGAATTTGATTTCTAGCTTGCAGTAGTAGGTTTTATTGTTTAAATTAGTAGCTATTAAGTAGTTTGTCAAGTTTGCAAAAGCTCATTTGCTGTATTAGCTTTTTGAGCAATTGAGCTTGTTAAGTTTTTGTAGCTTATGGCTTATTTCCTGAGTATGCTACTTTCATCATCGTTTTCAGTTGTTTCTACTAGTTGTTTTAAAGCTGCAAATTCTTTTCATAGATAGATTAAGCACATCACTAGCTTTCCAAAACTTCTTTTGTTTCTAAAATTGAGCTTAATATAGCTGTTTTAGTAAAAATAAGCCCAAAACCCCACTTTCTGTAACAGCTTATTGATAAGCTGTTTTTGAGCTTATTAGTTAGTTTCAGCTTATGTCCCTTTTATTAAAGTTGCTTAATTTTGTGTCCTATTTATATTTAGTTTTGCATAAAAGTCAAAAATAAAAAAAAAAGTGCAAAAAGGGGTTGCCCACACTCGAACCCACGACCTCTCACTTATAGACCCAATGTGTTAACCAGTTTGCTTCAATTAGTCATCCATCCATATCACGCACAATTTAATACTAGTACGCGATTTATTTCCCCTTTTCAATAATTAGCCGTAGCTATATAAGCTCATTTGAGGGCTTATTTGTTTAGCAATTTGGTTTTTCTTATTTTTCTTGTATCTTGCTAAGAATTTAAGATTTACCCTGAATTTTTTTAGAGTTTTCCCACTTAAACTTTATTTTAATCACTTTCGAAGTAAAAAATCTTAAAAAATAAATAAAAAATAGAAAAAAGTTTCAGAAAAATACAAAAAAATAGTTTTTAGTTTTATAAAAAATATCTTAAGGTTTACATTCAGTAAAATCATTTTCACCACTTTTTAGATTTAATTTTCATTTTTGAGCTTTAATTTTAATTTTAAAAATAGAATTTTAAATTTTAAAATAGTTAAAAATATGTTTCTTTGCTTTTATAATATTTTAGACTTTCTAAGCTTAAAAATATTATTCTTCCCAATTTTTAGTACTTAAATTTTTCTAATTTATTTAGATTTAATTAGATTAAATTAGTCATTAATTCATAATAAATTCATAAAATATTCAAAAAATGTTTTTCTTTTCATAAAATTTTCTTTTGTCCCTATCTAGTTTAGAAATTTACTTTACATTTTAAGAGTTAAATTTGTTTTATTGCTTAATTTACGCGTTTTATTTTTTCCCGTAATATTGTTAAGTGCTTTATTATTTTCTTAATTGCTTGATTTCATATTAGTAGTTATAGAAAAACCCAATCAATCATCGAACTCATTCAAATCATACCAATATCAACCGAGATTCAATTTCCTCAAATCGTTGGGAATACGAACCCCGGGAATTATACTTTCCCGTAAACCTACTTATATTATATATATATATTTATAAAATATATACTTATAAAAATAAATATATATATATATAATATATAAAATAATATAAAAGAGTGAATTTTCCTTAGGAGAATTTTCTAATTGCTCTTGTAGAAAGATTATATTAATTATTTAGTATATTTTATACCGTATCATTTCACTTGTTAGCCAATTTGGTAAAAATCATCATTTTTGGCTATTCGTGAGCCGTGCTTAGGATTTTTATCCGTTTATGTGTCCTATGAAGTTTAATATCCTCATTATATACGCCGATGATTTACGATTCCTAATTTTAGCATTTTCCATTTTGTTTCGCGTTTACGTAAATTTTTGCTAAAACCTTATGATTTAACCTTAAACCTTTACCTTTTCTTATTTAAATCTTACTTTCACTTTTAATAAAACTTTACAACAAATAAAAAGAAATTTTTTTATATAAACATAAGCCCCAAACCGACCCTTTTTTTTATCACAAACACACTCCACATCTTACAATTCCACTCATCTCTACAACAACTTCACATAGAAGATATCAACAAGAAACCATCCTCCTCCCTCCTCCCTGAGGCTTCCATGACCACCACACCTTCACCACTTTATTCATACCATGAAATAATAATCTTGTGGTTGGAATCATCATCCAAGACCCTATGCTAAATTTCAAGTAATGAATCCAAGAAACAAAGGAGTTGTTTGAAATCTTATGAAAAAAAACTTGGGGGCTGAAGTTAAAGTGTTATTGGAAAGATTTGATTGTGATTAAGTTCATCTAGGAGTTGTGTGTCTGGTCTTAATTGTTTGGGTTTCTTACCTACGACACCGCCCCATAGGGAGCGTGTGTGTCTTCCATTATTCTTGATTATTATTCTAGTAAGCTTTAAACCCCTTTTATTAATTTTATTTTCATAATGAACTTGATATTTTGATGTGGATTTTCTGATTTTGATGAGTTTTAGTGTTCTTGAGGTGTTTGTGATAATTGGTATGTTATTAGAATGATGTTAGGATGTTAGAAACACTAGTTGGATTGTTGGATTGAAAGTTGTTAATGCATTGAAATTGGGACAACAGGTTATTGTGTTGAGGTCGAAATATTTTTGGCCTAAGGTCTGTGGTTTTATGACTTGATTGGGTAGATAATTGTCTAAGGTATAAGTGGCGAGTTGGAGGGAGCGGTAACTCGTCCGGATGACCAAGTTATGGCCAAATTAGTGAAACTAGTTAAAATGGAGTAGACTTGCCGAAGTTAGGGTCCCTCACTAGTAAAATTTTTTGCTTAAGGCCTACTAGTTATTTACATAGATGACTAGTTAAATGTCTCAGGTCCTAGTGGTGAGTTGGATGGAGCACCAACTATTCCAGATGGTCGAGATACGGTCAAAACCGTAGAAACAAACTTAGTTTGTACCAAAAAATTACTAGACAGATTGTTTGGCTTGTAACGAATAATTTTTGAACTAAAGACTACTGGGTTTTTACATGGGTGAAGGGTACAACATATGAGGACCATGTGGTTCTTATGATACGAGCTTAATAACCATCTCCGGATGAATGAGTTACGACCAAATGGCAAAACTAACTAGAAATTGTCCCAGATTTTCAAATGAATTTATGTCCAGATGTTTTCATATTAAGTACCTCATTTTCAAGCCAAACCTGTAGGAATTAGATAAACTTAGACATGGGCTTTCGTTTTGGGTCAAACGGAGTTATAAAATGGGAATTATGCTAAAACGGTGGAACAGAAAAACGTTTTAAATAATCAGATTTGGCACATGAGGGTAAATTGGTCATTCCAGTTAGGTTTTGAATACATTAGAGTGTTTGATTGATAATATCAGTAAACTAGGTCAAAGTTGAATGCTTTCAAGCCCAACAAAGCTTTGTTCCCGCCGAGCTCCGATCGGTAGATGACATTCCTTTACCGTACACGACTTGAAAGGAGTAACAACCCGATGGGTGTTTTTGTAAGCGGTACGGAAAGGCCCATAGTGTGTCATCCAATTTAATCCACCAAGAGGCACGATTCTCGCCTACGGTCCTTTCAAGAATTCTTTTCAAACCATGGTTGGAGACTTCCACTTACCCGCTTGTTTGGGGGTGATACGCGGTAGCAAGACGGTGAGTGACACCGTACTTAAGCATGACCTTTGAGAATTAGTCATTGCAAAAGTGTGTACCGCGATCACTAATGATAGCGCGGGGAGTTCCAAACCGAGCAAAGAGAGATTTTAAGAATTTGCAAACAACTCAAGAGCGTCGTTGTGGGACGCTGTCCGCTTCAACCCATTTCGATAAGTAGTCGACGGCCACGAGTATGTACTTGTTCCCTCGTGAAGACGGGAACGGCCCCATAAAATCGATGCCCCACACGTCAAAGATTTCACAAACTTGGATGGAATTTTGAGACATTTCATCACGTTGCAAAAATTTTCCTTAACGTTGACAAGTGTCACATCGGGTGACCAAGTCATGGGCATCTCGGTAAATTTGTGGGCCAATAAAATCCTAAGTCAAAAACCTTTTTGGCGGTGTAGTTGGCACCGTAATATCCCCTGGTGGGTCTACTATGGCAAGCTGTGAGGATGTCAACAGCTTCTTGGCCCGCAACACTGCCGGATTACTTGATCCGCCTATAATTTTAACAAATTAGGGGTCGTCCCAAAAGGAGTGGTTTTAACATACATGAAAAACTTGTTCTTTGTTGGACGACATCCCTTTAACAATGAAATTCCCCATGTGGTAATTGGCAAAATCAGCAAACCACGGGGTACTTTAGTCACCACGAAAAGTCAGCATATTAAGTGTCTCGAGAGGAAACGTTTCATTTATCTCCTTTGGGTCGAGCACATTTTCATAAGGATTTTCTACTCGTCAAGATGATCGGCGTAGATTCTCGTTTCCTTTTTAAGTCAATACTTGAATTTAAACTCTTGAAATGAGGAGAACCACCGGAGAAAATCGCGCCTAGGAAACTTTTTAGCAAAGAGATATTTGAGGGCGGAGTGATCCGTATACACAATGCTTTTGTTCAAGATGAGGTAAGACCGGAATTTTTCGAAGGCCTACACCACGGCTAGCATTTCTTTCTCCGTCATGGTGTAATGCGATTCCGCCTCGGTCATTGTTTTACTATCATAGTGTACAGGCCTAAAGTGCTTTTCATGACGTTTCTCCAAGACCGCACCTATGGCAAAGTCGCTTGCATCGCACATAAGCTCAAAGGGTAAGTCCCAATCGGGGGCAATCAAGATTGAAGCTTCGGTAAGTTTTTTCTTTAACGTTTCAAAAGCTTGAATACATTCATCGGAGAAGATGAACGGAGTATTTTTCTCAAGAAGATGTGTTGGGAATTCTGATTTGATGATTACAAAATCTTATATGCAACAATGAAGAAAGAAGAAACAACAAGGACTTAAGATGTAATAATAGTTAGCTTTAATTATTCAAGCTAGGGTTTTTATTGTTAAACCCTACCGCTCTAGTTTATAAAGTAGAGCAGGGGCGTCCTGATTAAGGGATTAATCCGAAAGGTGTGGTGTAATCCTGTGTGGTTTCAAATGAGAGTCTAGACACAAAACGTGTAGTAGACATATAGTTAGATTAGTTAATAGATAGTTTAAAAGACAAGTCTATGTATTAGCCTCAAGAATCATTTGATTCCTGTTATTGTTGAGTAACCGTTCTAATGATTTTGGACACATAGAATTGGGCTTGTTGAATAAAAAGAAAAACATTGTTTTGTTAACATTGATTTCTTATCTATTCCACAGCTTATATTCCCAATGTTTTCGTTATCCTAGGAAGTGCTTTAGGATCCAGGAATCACAATTGTATCAAGCCTCATGGATCCCGATCTAGAACTACAAGGTTTGTTGATGTCGTGCTATGAAGAAAAAAAGGGTAAAGATCTTCTGTTTTGAGTTATGCACTTGGTGATTTTTAGGATTTTTGCGACACTTTTAAAGGGTTGTTAAAAAAAAGTGTTCGTGTTTGATTTGGGGATGAATCAGAAGTTGAAAAAACCCTAATTCTGATCGTTATGTGTATGATTATCAATGTGACAATTTAGTGACTAAAAAAGTGTCACTAAAAGGGCGTCGTCTGGATACTCGTTCTATGATTGGATTGTTTGCTGTTGGAGAGTATGGCGATTAGGATTTCCAACTGTAAGTGATATCACACAGTTAGACATGGGTTCATGGTGATTCGTTGATACAATGGTTGTGTAGGCAATAAATCTTTTTTACGTGATGGAAGCCATTCACTAAAGACAGTTCTACTTTCTTTGTACACTTATATTGATAATTGGTGTAAGGTTACTGGTAATGCGACTGTGGTTACTGGATGTGCATATCTACAACGAGTAAAATACTACCTAAGGTATAATACTACTTCTCGTTCTACACTTTATACTGCTGCCATAGGATAAATTTGAACTGCCACGATGATCATAAGTTTGAGATTCGAGTTAGTACTGCTTCTTTAATTAAATACTGCTCGATAAATACTGGCAATGGAGGTTAATACTGCCAGTTATTTGTTAATACTCGTAGCTTTGTCCGAGATGTTGGTTAGTACTGTCAGTTATGACAAATATCGGACAACACATGGAAAAACTTCTCGGACAACACATGCAGTTTTAAGTTTTGAGTATTGGTTTTTTTTTAATTGGAACAGAAGGTTTGTTCCAACACACACACTAAGATTGGTTTCTGTTCTCAAAACAGGTTTTAAAAGGCTCATTTTTGGATGGTTTGAATAATTGGTTACGGATTATTTGGTATCACTTATTTTAAGAATGAATAGGTTCACGAAGGAGTCCTACTTATTTTTTTATCTTGAATCGGGGTTGGGTGGGTTGCATGATTTCAATGAAACTTGCCTAGAACAAACGAATTATTATGGGACTTGATATCTAGTTTTCCATGGTCAAGGGTGGTTGTTGAGGACGCGAGTAAACTACAATTAAAAGGAGTTTACGTTGTAAGTTGCACAGTGTACACGAAGATGTCGATTAGATAAATTCAAGAGGGTGAGTGTTTTTAAGATTTGATCACACAAATTCTCAACACACCAATTTTCAATCTACAACAGTGCAAGCTTAAGTAACAAATTTGGGGGATTTTACTTCAGTTTCAAGTTTAGTATATCAAGTTCTTCATCAATAATCATTACATAGAGCCTACAGAATTGAAGATTCAAGAAATGGTTAACATATGAGTTTCAGGGGAAGCTTAATGTTAAAATGTTTAACCATTTACATGCACCACTTGAGGGGAAGTGTTCACAGGTTGCTTATCTACACAAGACCCCTATTGGATGATTACAAAAAGGGGAAGAAGATTCATGATTTGTAGCTTATTATTATGGTGGCATGTTCAAGGAGATCTTAAGTTAAGGGGAAGCATTGTTTCTTTCATGAAGATTGTTTTGTAATATCAAATAGGGGAAGATTGTTGGGAATTCTGATTTGATGATTACAAAATCTTATATGCAACAATGAAGAAAGAAGAAACAACAAGGACTTAAGATGTAATATTAGGTTAGCTTAATATATAAGCTAGGTTTTTATTGTAAACCTTAGCCTCTCTAGTTTATAAAGAGAAGCAGGGAGTCTGGTTTAGGGATCCATCCAGAAAAGTGTGTGTACACAAAGTGTAAAAGATGTAGACGTCTAGTGTAGAGATGGTGTAGCCTCAAGGTAATCAAGGTTTTCCTTGATCCCTGTTACAGTTCATTGATGTAACCGTATTATCTTGATCAAATAATATTGGGGCTGTGGAGAATGTTTGGTAAAACCTTGTTCAATATGTTTGTTCTTATTCCGCTTTGTTTTTATAACTTATGAACATTGATATTATCCTAGATAAAGGTCTAAACAACCTGAGCTTAAACGATCTAAGGAATCTTTTGGTTTCCACAATTGGTATCAGAGCCATGTGGCTCTCGATCTAGGATGTTACAAGGTTGTTTTGCAAGTCGTGTTCTTGGTGGAAAGAAGGTTCATGTTTCTGTTCTAAGCTATGGCGATTTTTGGTATTTTTAGGGTTTTTGCGACACTTTGAAAAGTTTGTCTTTAAAAAAAAAAATTAGGAGTCACATTTTTTATCTAGAGATCCTTTGCCTGATGTTAAAAGTGCCTATGCTGTTATTTCTAGTGAGGAGTCTCATAGAGTTGTTTCTACATCTTCTGTAGAAACATCTCAGAGATCTCAGTCTTCTGTGTTTAATAGTTCTGTGAATAATAGGGGAGTTAGTCAGAGACCCTCCAACTCTGGTAACTCCTCTAGGAATAATAATGTGACTAGACCCTCTGGTGGTGGAAATAGAAGGACCAATGGTGGTCCTCAACTTGTTTGTGAAAATTGTGGTTTTAATGGTCATACTATTGACAGATGCTTCAAACTTATTGGTTACCCTGTTGATTTTGGAAAGAGAAATAATCAGAATAATAACAGTACTAATCAGGGTAATCAAGGTGTTCAAAATTTTAATAGGAGATTTATCAATAATAACTCTGTTGGCTCTAGTAGTTCATCCACTTTTACTGATGACCAGTTGTCTAAAATCATCTCTTTAATCAAAGATAATTCTTTGAATAATGGAAAAGGAGTTCAGGCCAATATGGCAGGTACTATTTTTAATAAAAGCAAACTTTTTCATAAAAATTTCAATAAGTTTTTTAGCTCTAATAGTCAGTTGCATTCTGCACTTGTTGCAGCTGGTGTAATTGTTGATTCAGGTGCAAATCAACATTTAACATATACTGATAAATTTTTGGTTAATGTAATCAATATTTCCAATCTTGGTATAAAGGTTTCACATCCCAATGGAACTGAGGCAGTTATAACAAGTGTTGGAGATATGATTCTAAGCAAAACTTTAACTCTATATGATGTGTTGGTTGTTCCTGAATACTGTGTGAGCTTAATGTCTGTCCATAAAGTGGCAAAAGACAGTGGTTTAATTGTTGCTTTTAATGAAAATAAATGTTTTGTATTACCTCAGGATTTGAGGGAGATGAAAGTTCTGGGGACTGGTAATCAGATTGATGGTCTGTATTATTTTAATGATAGTGTTCAAGGTAATAAGGGTTTTGAGAAACCTGGTTGTAATCTTGTTAAGTATATGTGGCATAGTAGACTTGGTCATCCCTCTGATCAAGTCTTAAAAGTTCTCCAAGAAGAGCTTGCTTTTGACAATAATGATTTAGGTCATTGTGAGACTTGTCAAAAGTCCAAGCAAACAAGAGAACCTTTTCCACTCAGTGAACACAAGTCTTCTGTTTTTGCTGAGTTGGTTCACCTTGACCTTTGGGGGCCTTACAAGGTCACTAGTAAGGAAGGGTTTAGGTTCTTTCTTACTATAGTTGATGACTATACCAGATCTGTCTGGGTGTATATGTTAAAAGGAAAAGATGAGGTTTTTGATTATGTGTTAATATTTTTTAATTTGATTAAAAATCAGTTTAATAAGGTGGTTAAAGCTTTTAGAAGTGATAATGGGGGTGAGTTTGTGAATCAAAAATTTTCTAAGTTTTGTGCTGAAAATGGTATTATACATCAAACTACTTGTGCTTATACACCTCAACAAAATGGTATAGTTGAAAGGAAACATAGGCATCTGCTTAATGTTGCTAGATCCCTTCTGTTTCAGGGGGGATTACCTTTAAATTTGTGGTCTGAATGTATTATGACAGCTGCTTACTTGATTAACAGGTTGCCCAGTTCAGTGCTGAATGGAAAATCTCCTTTTGAGCTTGTTTTTGATAGAAAACCTGGTCTTAAGCATCTAAGAGTTTTTGGATGCTTGTGTTATGCAACTGTTTTAAACTTGCATGATAAGTTTGGTAGTAGGGCTGAAAAATGTGTTCTTGTGGGTTATGCTTCTTTTAAAAAAGGGTATAAGTTGTATAGTCTTGAAAGGAAACAGTTCATATATTCTAGAGATGTAAGGTTTTTTGAGAAAGTGTTTCCTTTTAAGATTAGACAACCACAAGACACAAATCTGACTTGTCAGGGTTTGGATCATGTAAGTTTCTTTGATGAAATTGTATATGAGAACCCTGACACATCCAATGATGATCATAACAAAAATGCTAGGGATCAAAGTGATGGTAGCAATTCTCCTGTTACTAGCAGTTCAACTTTTGACCAAAATGTGAATGATTTGGGGCATTCACAAGGTTCCAATGGCTCTGCTAGTGAGGATGAAATGGCTGCAACCTTTGATCCTACAACTACTAATTCTGAGGATGATGTTGTTGCTTCTGAACCTATATCTGATTCTGTCCCTACTACTAGTGCTCCTCATGTTAGAAGGTCTGAAAGAACATCTGTATTTCCAAAAAGATATAATGATTTTGTTGTTGATTCAAAGGTTAAATATGGTTTAGAGAATTATGTAAGCTATGTTAATCTTAGTACAGTAAACAGGTGTTTTACTACTGAACTAAATAAAAGTTTTGAACCAAAAAGTTTTTATGAAGCAAGTAAGGATCAGCACTGGATTGAGGCAATGAATGATGAAATGAATGCCTTATATAGTAATGATACTTGGGAAGTTGTTGAATTGCCTTTAGGTAGAAAGGCTATTGGTGGTAAATGGGTTTATAAGATTAAATACAAATCTAGTGGTGACATTGATAGATACAAAGCTAGATATGTTGCTAAGGGATATAATCAGAAAGAAGGAATTGATTTTGATGAAACTTTTTCTCCTGTAGTTAAGATTGTTACTATTAGATGTGTTATTAATCTTGCTGTCCAAAACAATTGGTGTATTTTTCAGCTTGATGTTAACAATGCTTTCTTGTATGGTGATCTTGATGAAACTGTTTATATGTCTCTTCCTGAGGGATTTTTTAATCCTGCTGATAAAAGAGTGTGTAGACTTAAGAAGTCTTTATATGGTTTGAAACAGGCTCCTAGGCAATGGAATGCCAAGCTTACTCAGACTTTGATTGAACATGGGTTCATTCAAAGTAAAAGTGATTACTCTTTGTTTACTAAGACTAATCACAATAGTTTTATTGTTTTGCTTGTGTATGTTGATGATATAATCATTACTGGTAATGATGTTAGTGAAATTGAAAAGTTTAAGGTTTACTTAAACACTAAATTTAAGATAAAGGATCTAGGTAAGCTTAAGTATTTCCTTGGAATTGAAGTTATTGATACTGACAAAGGTTTATGCCTTTCTCAGAGGAAATATTGTCTAGATCTTTTGTCTGACTTTGGTTTATTAGCTTGTAAGCCATCTGCTACTCCTCTTGAACAAAATTTGACTATTTCTAATGAACCATCTTACACAGATCCTGTTATAGATAATGTGACTGAATATCAAAAGCTTATAGGTAAACTAATTTACCTTACTCATACTAGACCTGATATTTCTTACTCAGTGCATTGCTTAAGTCAGTTTATGCATAAACCACTTAAGTCTCATCTTAAAATTGCTCTTAAAGTATTAAGATACTTAAAGAACAATCCTGGTATGGGTATTCATATTGTCAAGCAACCCAAGGCTTCTCTTGAAGCCTTTGTGGATGCTGACTGGGCCAAATGCATTGTCACTAGAAAATCTGTAACTGGGTTCTGTATTAGTCTTAATGGTTCTTTAGTTTCTTGGAAGAGTAAAAAGCAAAATACCCTCTCAAAGTCATCAGCAGAAGCTGAATACAGAGCAATGGCTTCTGTGACTTCTGAGATTGTTTGGATCCTTAAAATTTTAAAAGATCTAAACTGGGAACAGTTTATGCCAGTAACTATGTATTGTGATAGTCAAGCAGCAATTAAGATTGCTGCAAATCCTGTGTTTCATGAAAGAACTAAGCATTTGGAAATTGACTTGCATTTTGTGAGAGAAAAAATTTTATCTGGTGTTTTGAGAACTCAGAAAATTGGATCAGCTGATATTTTTACTAAAGGCTTGGATAAGCTTCAGCATAACAAACTGGTAAAACAGATGGGTTTGTATGATTGTTTCCAGGCTAATATCAAGGGGGGATGTTAAATTTATGATCTTTAGCCTGGAAAATAGTTCAGGGGCTATTGTGACAGTTTTATGAAGTTGTTTGTGCAGGTTTTATTTGTTGGATAAAGAATGGCAGTCTGGATATGCTGAGGGACTGAAGATGTTTGTTGGATAAAGAATGGCAGTCTGGATATGCTGAGGGACTGAAGATGTCAACTTCGGATTCTTGGAAACTGCTGGTCTATATATTGTTGCTTATCCCTTTTAGGGTTTTGTATCTGTTCTTTATCAAGTTTATATCTCTCTCTCATATTTCTCTAAAAGTTGTATAAGTGCTGGTGATTAAGATCATCTTGATCTTTTGAGTTCTGGGTTTTGATTGTAATAGAACTATTGATAAGTAATCAATAGGATTACACCAGAGTAGCTGTGGTAATCTTTTGGGCGTTTTATAAACTGGTTGATTATTCTTGTTCTGGATTGAGATTCAAGTGACATTTGTTGAAATCTTTATAAATCTTTACAAGTATAAAAGATACTAATTAATCCAATGATTTGTGCACCTAAAATAGGATATTAACCTGTATTTCAAGAAAAACCAATGAATACGGATAAGCAAATGCAATGTCACCTAGTGCTTGAAATGTTAACAATAAATTCAGATGTGGAGTAACACTTGAGACTCCAAGATACTTACGTCTATTTTGCCATTATTTGTAGTTAACCAAACATGTTAAAATCATCAAATGTAACTCGATTACATGAATTTGAATTGATAAACGCATAGTTACCTACCACTGCGTAACAAAACGACATGATGGCAGCAACAGCAGATGCCCACATCATGCTATGGAAATCGGGTATCTATGACATAACGATCTGTATAACTCCAAACAAAAACATATACACATTGCCATCTTACTCACAAGAAGCCTCGTGCCCTTTTTTATGGTAACAATTTGATTTTCATATTGCACTGATATCAACAAAAAAAAAACAACCGTTAATGATAATGAAACAAGCTCGATATCCTTTGTTATTCAGAATATTTTCTTTAAAAGTAATACCTCCTACACTTTGCCGTTGTAACAGATCTCGAAGGATAAAAATCACAAAACTAATGCAATTTTTTGGTTTTTAGATTGGCTTATATATTATTGAGATTTGGAAGGAGGAGGTGATTTTAAATTGGTTGTTACATTTTTTGAAAAAAACTCAATTATTATTAAAAGGTTGTTACAATTACAAAAAAAAAACAACCATTGATGATAGTGAAACAAGCTCGATATCCTTTGTTATTCAGAATATTTTCTTTAAAAGTAATACCTCCTACACTTTGCCGTTGTAACAGATCTCGAAGGATAAAAAATTCACAAAACTAATGCAATTTTTTGGTTTAAATATTTAAACCAGTGTAACTAAAATTATGTGCAAGTTATTCGAGTTTCCATAATAAGCAAGTTTTTTTGCTGAATTTTAAGTCATTTTAAATAGAGAATGTCCTAAATTCATTTGCAAATGTAATACATATATCGATAACAAGCAAGTGAGATTGATCGATTATTAAGCCTTTTTTTAGATAATAGACTCAAATGCATTATAATGTAGTACACATGTATGCATTAAAAATATAGTTATGGTTTAGACCGTTTTTAAATCATAATGCAGTTTTTTTAACATGTCTACACAAGGGTTGCTACTTATGATGGATTAAATGGGTTGTTACAAGTGAATGACCTTTATGAATATTAAAGTTATTACAAGTTTAGGAGTTTAAAAGGATTAAATGGGGTTACAAAATGAATTTCATATTAAGACATATTTTTTAAACAACACTTTATTAAAAAACTAGCAAGAAGCTAGAAAAATTACAAAGTTACAAGATGAGGATTTTTTAGCCAATCAACC
>BQNB010044476.1:0-44865 GCA_026074375.1 Tanacetum coccineum
AATACGCCATACCCAAGGACCCCAATACACCATACCAGAGGAGCTCAATACGATGTACCCAATAAGTTTGAAACGCAGTATCAAGGAGGTACGATACGCCATATCCAAGAGGTCCGATACGCCGTATCCATACCAGCTCAAGAAAATTCTGGAATATTTTATTCTTGGAGCCCACGCCAAGCAACCCCGATACACCATATTAAGTTCCAGTATGTCGTATCGACCAATTTCCAGAGTCTATAAATACCAAAACCTATATACGATTTTAGATATGTTTTTTACCACCAAGTCCGATTTCCAGAAGATCAATGAAGCCAAGAAGGTCCTAAAAAGTGGTTCTATTAATGGGAAAACTCTTGTAATCTCTACACTCTACTATACGCGTTTGGTTAGCATTATGTTTAATCATTCATCTATGATTTCATGTATTGTTACAATGACTATCGGCTAATACCTTTAGGTATTAGCCATGTTTATGATAATATAATGTTTTGATTTGTCTTTATATCGATTGTGTTAGATATTAAAAAAAGACTCGGTCACCCCATGTATTTTACCATTTATTGTTGCTCGTAGTTAAGTAGTTAATGTATAACATTCGGTAATGATTCAATGCGCTGCAACTTCGGGTTTTTCTGGCGTTGGCTAGAGTCAGGGATAGCTCTCCATATTGCAATTTATATATCTAGACCAATAGAATCACAAAATATTTAACCTAATCTTTACGTTTAGCATTGTACAAGCCTTGTTGGGACAATTAGGTGCATTGGGTCAACGAGTAAGTTCTTAAATCAATTGATAAAGGATTGGACAGTTGCGACTACTAGTATATTACGTCAGTTAAGCAGTTGTAAGTGGTAAGGTATCTATGAGCTAGGGTTTAACAAGTTCACAATTGCTTTAAATCCCTAAGATAGTGATAATCAGCAAATAAGGATGCTTATATGCGGATGCGTTAAGTCGATGACCAAATTTAGCGTTGTCAGGTATTTTGGAAGATTAGTACCGCCTAAGTCTAGGAATGATATGCCCTTCGAGATAAGCCAATCATTGCACTAATAAACAAACTTGTGTTTTATTGGATTATTCATGGTTAGTACGTTTTCCTTACATTAGGCTTGACCGCTTCTTTATCTTTTGTTTATCAACTTGCGTGTGTTAATTGTCATCAAAACCTTAGGTTAGATACCTAAAACTCATGCCAGTCTCTCAGGCTAAAAACCCCATTTTTTGCATTAGTTTTAGGTCTAACTTAGATAACTAAAATACTGATAGAATTAGGAATTAACGCTCTCGCTCTTAGAGATCGACACCCTACTTACCACGAAACTTCATCTGACCGGGTACACTGCCCGTTAAAGTGTTGTTTTTAGGTATAGTCGGCATAAAATAAATAGTAAAACTATAACACCTACATAACGACACATCAGAAGACGACTGGTGAGAAATGCCAACACTGTCAAAGTATTCTTTAAGCACTTGATTCTTGAATTCTGTGTCGTTGTCGGTTCTTACAATAATGACTGGAGCTTGAAGAAGGATTTAAATTTTCTTTAGGAAAGTTTTGATCACTTCATGTGCTTCATCTTTTGATATAAGAAAGTGGACCCACGTGTAATGAGAGTAGTCATCCACTATCACTAGAATATACCACTTTCCATTGATACTTTCGACTCTCATCGGACCACACAAATTCATATGGAGAAGGTGTGACCTCTGCTTAGAATTAGGATCAGGTTTGGATGGGTGAGATGACTTTTTGTTTTTTCCTTGCTCACATGAGGGACAAAGATGTTCTTTATGATATTTGAATTATGGAAGACCAATGACAAGATCGTTTTTGGCAATGTCATTTATGGTGTTAAAATTGAGGTAGGATAAAAGTTGATGCCATAACCAAGACTTGGTAGAAGTAGCATGAGCCATGAGGCAAATTGAAGATGCAGAGGCCATTTCATGGAGATTGATTA
Organism: Tanacetum coccineum; assembly: GCA_026074375.1. NCBI lineage: Eukaryota > Viridiplantae > Streptophyta > Magnoliopsida > Asterales > Asteraceae > Tanacetum > Tanacetum coccineum. Next base: position 1,971 of record BQNB010044476.1, read on the forward strand.
TGTAAAGGTTTGTTGTATGATTTCCTTTCAACAAATCAACTCCTTCTAGATTTCTAACGAAACATGTGTTCCTTCTAAAAGCGACCTCTAAATCTGAATTACAAAACTAACCAACTGAGAATAGGTTATGCCCTAAGCCCTCAAAGAAATAAACCCTGGTAATCAATATATTTCCCCATTGAAGATCACCATAACCTAGAATTGCAGCAATATGATCATTTCCAAAGCGAACAGTTCCCAAAAACTTCCAAACAAAATTGATGAGAAGCTTTAGATTCCCAGTCATTATGATTCAGGACAACCAGAGTCAACGCAACCTTAATAAATTTGGCTAAGTGCCAAAGAAAAAAGTGGAATTTTGAAACCTTTTAATGTGGTTCTGGAGAGTTTGAAGTACATGATATCACATTTAGAGCTGTCAGACTGACACTCAGATTCACTGGATGCAATTATTTTACCTTTAAGGTCAAATATTCTAGTTGGTGACCACCTAAGGCAAGATCTAGGTTTACTAGGCTTAGGTGAAGCAAGTCTTTCTTTGGACCCTAACTTCTTAGGTTTCTTGACCTTTGGCTTATGTTTCTTTTGATTTGCAATTTTTGAAACATTAGCACTGTGTTTATCACCACAAGAATTCATATCATTCACATACTTAAGCACACAAACATCATGATTAGCAGTAATTAAACATTGCTTACACATAGCACAAACAACTTCAGATTTATCATTCTGAATAGAAGCTTAAATGTTTATGGCATTCTTATGACATAGGTTTCTTATCTTATGAAGCAGTAATTCCTATGGTGGCTATTCTATTTAACATTTTATTCTTGATGCAACTACTCTTAGTTGCAAAGGGACCCTATTATTCTTTGTATTGCTCCTAGGCTGTGGCTTTGGTTTTTTAGCAGTGCTTTCTACTCCTGTAGAAGGTAAACCATTTGTGTTGGAATTGACATCTTTCTTAGTGATGACATGAGGTTGTGAAACAGTGATCGGTTTTGTCCTAGCACTTGCTCTAGCTTGGTTGATAGGCATAAATTTGTATTCCCTAGAAGTCTTAAAAGGATTAATCCTATACATTCTAGGGGCAATCACTTTATCATTTTTCACAACTGTTGCTTCTTTGGTGATAGGTACTGAAGTGACTCGGTTTGACAAATCATTCGTCTCAACAACCTTGGGAGGAACCCGAGTTTTTGAAAATTTTGGACGTTCAGATTGAAATGCATTTGGTTGTCGAACAACATAATGGTTTCTAAGAGGTTGCAAAAGAGGTTTCCCCACGGTTGATTGATTTACAAACTTAGTATTCACACTCGTACCTTTGGTGGTGTCCTTTTGTTTAGAAACCTTATCAAATAGCAGGGCTCTTAACGTAGCATTTTCATAAATGGTGTCATGTAATTTTTATTGCAAAGAGTTAGTTATTAATTTGGTCTAAGCCCGTGTCACTTTGATAGAGTCAAAAAGGTTCTTGCATGTTGTCTTAAGATGATTAATTTTTTTTGTTTAATTCTAATACCTGAAACTCTAAGGCACCGTTTCTCCTCTTTTAATTTCTAAGACAAAGGATCAAGGGTATCTGATACACATGGAGTATCCTTACTTTTACCCTTGAGATCTCCCAACTGAGCTTGCAATTGTTCGATCTTTTGTTGCATGTCATTATAAGCTTTATCGTATGAAATTTTGTCATATTTGCATTCTTCACATTTTTTGTACCAATCATTCCAATGTTTGAATATTTCATTTGCCTTTATGACGATACAATTTTCAAATCGTTTCTTTCGTTACGCTCTTGCTCAGTCGTGGAGATCGGTTGTTTTCAAACAACAGTGGGATTTTGCACAATAGCATAATATCATGATGACAACTACTCTACAAGAGTCACTTAATTTTAATTACCAATGCCTTTGTGCTTAGAAAGAGGATGATCAGGTTCGTTTGCTAAGAGATTAGAAGTTCTCGAACCAATTTAGTTGCTTCCTTCAAAAATTATATTTTGAAATTTTGAACTCTAGCAATTAACTTGGGTTACAGATAGGGTAAATTTCATCTTTTACAATTTTAAGAAGCTCTTGATGAGCATAGGACGACCAATTGTGAATATCTAAAGTCATTTTTTGTTTTACAACACGTTGAAGAGTCACAATGGTACTTTTTACCTCATTTAAAATTTTTGTGCAACACTTGGAGAAGTATCATCCGAAAACTCTTCATTTGGCATCGAAATTGATTTAGAAACATTGGCCATTTTGGAAGTATTTGAAAAATACAACTCTTCACGTGACTTGGCCCTTTGAGAAACAAAAACCTTTGAAGGTTGATTAATCTTTGAATAATTTGCTGGTTTTATTTCTTTGTTCAATTGTTTCATTTTTAAGCGACTCTCTTGAGCAAGTTGCAATGTCTCCTCTGAGTCATACACAATAGGAAGATCATGCTTTTCTAATAGAACTTTGCCATTATACAAACTCTGTTGTTTCTGCTGAGATTGCTTGAGATAAAAAGGATTTTGATAACCCAAATCCATTTTCTGTTCGGTGTGGTAAAACGAGTCTGGCTTTGGTGAAAGCATGTGCATCGTTTGAATCGATTGACATGTTTTAACCAAAATGTTATCTAGTTCCTTTATCTTTTGCTCAAATTGAATTTGTTTATCAAAAAGCTCTTCTTTGCGTATTTTGAAATCAGACTTCAACATTTTCTTCTCTTGATGAAGAAAGGAAACAGTTGACTTTTCTTTTGAAAGCTAGTTATTTAAATTTGCAATATCCTCATTCAAAGTCGTTATCATTTTAGCAAAACTTAAGTGAAGTGCATTTATATTTTTAGTAAGACATTGATCTTGATAAACAGACTTTTGATAATACCTTTCAAGTTTATCATATTTTTCTTGATTAATTTCAAAACACTTTTCTTGATTTTTATATCTAGCAAGCTCAGTGGTCAATTCAGCATTTGTTTCTTTCATTTTGCGATTGACCGAGTTGACTTTCTCAACTTCAATTGCCAAATTATTATACAATGATTCAAAATAGGCACATGTTTCCTTAACAATTGCAGTATGTTGTTCTACTGTTTCTCTATTATGTTCCACACTTGAATTCACAGAGATAACATTACTGTCACTCTGTTAAACCTGGTGTGGCTCACTAATGGGATCGAGTAGCTTAATATACTGCTCTTCTTGAGTAAACATATTAAATATCTCATTATTATAACAATTGTCATATTCATGTACCTCAGCTAATCCATCTGAGTCATAGACGGGAGCTTTGTCAGTACTGATTGTTCTCGATAATGTTGATTGCTTGTAGTAACTTAGCCATCAAATGTAGTTTGCATTTGACTTCCTTAATCTCATCATGGATTCCCTGTAGCATCATCAAATCAAACTATTCAGATTGGATATTAGATTTTTGCTTTTCCTTTTGAGCAATCAGCCATAAACATAATCAAACCAAAAACACACACTTAAAACAACGAGTCTATCATTTTGATTCTTAAAATTCTAGGTTTTATTTGATTGCCATCTTTGGGCCATGTTGGACATATAGGTGCCAACCGTTTAAGGGTCTTTATTTCCCTATAACGTTATGGACAAATTGATAAAACTCATAATTATAAGACACTTTAGTCACTTGAGGCTAATATGTTAGCCATATCAAGATAAGTCATATTATTTATTTTTAATTGGACTAGTAATGTGAAGGAGGTTCTGAGATAGCAATCATTACTCTCCTGTCGCTGCTTGGTCCTGTAACTGGTTTTTAGTGTGTCATTCTTAGGATCCGTGTGACAGCTCAGCTGGGTAGTTGATCGAACAGCTCTCCCTCAGACGTCATCTGTCTAGGTTATTTCCCCAAAAAACCAATCGGAGATAGACCTCACATCCGCTAATCTGCGATACGTTTGTCGATGTCCAGATCGAATCTCTGCATAACCATACACACCCCTTAGAGAGGATTGTAGCTTCAGCTTACCGTCAGCATGTGTGCTGCTTACAAATCTACCATTCCCATTCTGATTCGCATTCTGATTAGCAATCCCCAGAACAACAATAAGCCTATTCTGATTTCCAACATTCTAAATACCCGGATTCTGAACTGCATTCTAAACAACCTGATTCCCGACATTCTGTACTGCATTATACCCATTCTGATTCCTAACATTCTGCCCAACATACTATCTAAACTGATTCCCACCATTACCTCCAACCATCTGCATCTGTCTGTCTTGACTCAAATTCATACCCGGTTGAGAAATCTGCCTATTTTGAAGGTTTGATGAAATTCTCTGGTTGTTGTTGGTTGGTGTTGAGTAGTTTAGTTTGAATGCCTTAGCCATTAGTACAAGTGCCATGTTCATTGCAGTTGTGGGATCTGTAATGTCTTCGGGATTTGGCATTGGTTGTTGCATGTAGTTCGTGTTGAATGATGGTTGTGGGATGAAGTTGTTGTTGGGTAGTGGTTGTTGCATGTAGGTAACCTGTGATGGTTGATCTTGGTGAAACATTAAATAGTTGTAAGGGTTATTGGAATTTGCCATAAGTGATAAAGGATCATGTGTTCTTGCAAGTCGTTCTGCCCTCAGCTCATTTACCTCCACCTAATTGTATTTCAAAAAATCATACAACTGAGTGTAATCTACTTCATGCAAATCCTTTGTTTGGTGAACAATGGTAATATGTTGACTCCATTCTGGTTGTAGGTTGTTTAGGAACTTGAGATTGCTGGCAATCTTTTCTGGAAAATGTTTGTTTCTTTTGAAGTCATTCATTTACTTTGAGAAGCGATGATAGTAAATCTCAATCGATTCCCCATCAGTAGAAGTAAACATTTCTTATTCATTAAACAACCTAGCCTTTTTCTCTTAATTCCAATATCAGAACCTTTCATCATTTGTTGAACACGTAACCAGATTTCCTGATCAGTTTCACAACTATCAACAACAACATAGATGTATTCAGGAAGACCTATGAGAATAGTCTGAATGGCTTGATCATCTCCTTCCATTTGCTTTACTTCTTTTTTAATAAATTCCTCATCAGTCTGCTCATGAAAAGTTTTAGCAACAGGAACTTCACGGTTTGGATCACCTGGTTCAGGAATCATTCGCCTGACATTTGGACCATGCATAATGGAGTTTTAGATTAGCTTTCCATTTTGTAGGAACCCGGATACACTTTCACTTCACCATTTGAACCAAGAAATAAAGATGAGAAGAAAAATGAAGAAAAGTAGAGAGAGGTTAGAGAGAGAAAGTAAAGAGAAGAAAAAGATGGTTGATTTCTTACAAATGTGGAATGATACAAATGAGAACCAACACCCTCTCCACACTTAGAGAGGGGTATTTATACCACTTAATGGGCCGGCCTTGTAAAGCTTGTTGGGTCATGGTTTAATGTCTTGGGTCGGGCTCGGGATTACAATGGACCTTAGTCCAGAACTAGTACAAGATTAGATTATGTTCACGAGCCCCGTTTACCCTTCTAGCCTATTACAACATACATGAGATAAAGACCAAGATTAATAATATAATTTGAGGCTAACAATCTCCCCTAATCTTGGTTTCTGAGAGATTCCAAGCTTTCATGTTAGACTCATTATCTTGAGGCCAACAATCTTCCTCAAAGCGAGGCTTCTTGCAGATTCTGAGCTTACATGTTTACAGACATATTTGAGGCTAAAAATCTCCCCTAATGTGTGGTCTTCAAATTCCTAAGGTGAGATCTTGAATCTTACTTCCTTGGACCTGTTGAGATTGTTTGTCAGTTCCGAGCTACTTCGTGTCTTTGGTCTTTATTTTTGTTGTAGGCTTGTTCCTTCATATTGTGTGATCTTTGATCTTGAGCCTTTGTCATTGTCTTTCGACTTAGTTCTGTTTTTTTCTGAGATCTCTAAATTTTTTCCTTGTTTGTCTTGATCGTCTTTGCCACCTTGCGATCTTGTGTCTTGACCAACATGCTCATACTTTGCATCTTCTTGAAAGCTTGATAATAATCTCCTTTGAAGCTTGATTTCTGAGGTGTTATTTTAATATCAGAGTATGCGAAAGTTTTTGTCTTTAATACTTAAGCTTTCTTGATACTGTATCTTTATGTTCTTTTTTATTCTTTATTAGTATGTATTTTGTGTCTTGAGCATGAGCATGTGGTAGTGAATATGACTCAGCTAGAATGAGGTGTCTCCATCTCCATCTTTATATGTATCCTGAGATAAAACAGTCAGCAATAAAGCTTGTGGACGAATATGGCTTTGTCATTCGCACGAATTTGGTTGGTTAAAATCTGGTAGTCCGTGAGGACCAATTGTGGATTTGGTAGACTCAATTAAGAGATTTCTCCTTGACAGGATTTCCAGCTTTAAGCGTAAGATCTGTTGATCCCACTTGAATAGATCTTGCTTAGCTTGTAAAAAGGCTTAGTTGTATTGAATAAATCCAAGACAACTATGGTAGAAACTTTGATTGAATATATCAAAGACTATGCGGAATCCTTAGTCAATGATATATGAGATTCTAATGAAAATAGTAACCAAATCGATATATCAAAGACAGATTACCAACTTTCAGCCTCAAAATAAAATGAAACCTCTACTTAATAGGTTAGCGTTTACAAAACCTTGATAAGCTACGAATTACCAAAAGATATGTATCTAACATTATGCCCTAGGACCTCCTGTTATACACCAAGAAGTCCTACAAGGCTTACAATACTTTCCTAAGTTATCATGATCTTTTCTATAAACAAATGTAATCTCTTAAACAAATAAGTTATACATATCTTCTTTACAAATAACTAATACTTATCTTCGTAACAAATACATTATACATATCTTCTTCACAAATAACTAATACTTATCTTCGTAAGTATTCTTGTTCTCCAAACAATCCTTATCTCTTTACTTGTCTTTATCCTTCTGACAGTAGTAACTCTTCTAGCAGTTGTAATCCAGCAGCATTAACTTTTGTACCAGCAGTACTAATAAACATAAGCAGTAGTAACTTTAGTACTAGCAGTACTAATATATACTAACAGTAGTAACTGTGTACTAGCAGTCTTAACTTTACTACTAGCAGCACTAACTACTTAGCATATATTTCAATAAGATCACTAACAGTACTAACATTGTACTGACAGTATTAACTTTCCACTAACAGTCTTAACTACTTAGAGTATTTGCTTAACAGCAGTAACATTCACCTGAGCAGTAGTAACTTCAAGAAGCCTTTTAATCCCAACAATCCTCCCCTAAACTTGATGTTCATCTTCTGAATCTTCAAGTTTCATTCAAAGTCTTTACCATCACCAGGAGGATGCTTCCAAACACTTCATTGACCATTTTGCTGCTTTACCATGAGCTTGAGTAGTTGATAAACCATCTCATTCCACTGATCTGCTTGAAGCTTCTTGTTCAGCATGTTTGTGATTGTTATTGGTGTAAGGGGATATCTCTTTTCAACCAACATAAAGACATGTAAATGTTTAAACCTTACAAAGTGCACTCCACAGGAATCATATAACTTCCAAACTGTCACCTTGTATCCTTGTAGAGATCTCCATACTTCACTTTCTACATCAGGTTCAAACATTACTCTCAAATCACCCCATAACACCCTTTCAAAATCTTCCTCTGGCCTGTTATCCCCATGCTTAGCTTTAACTAACTTCCACAAATTTACTAAGTCTTCTCTGTCAAATTCACTAAGCAGTTGGCTGAACACATGGTATAGCTTTGAACTTCCATCAGCTCTAAATATTTCATAATACCCTGGCTTACCTCTTGTGTGAATCTGAAAACCTACAACTGGTACTTTGGTAGCTAGAGGTATAGCATTGATTGCTATTTCTTCTTCTTTAGCAAGCTCAAAGCATTTCTTAAGCTCTTCTTCCTCTTTATCATCCTCCACTCTTTGCCTTTTGGAAGATTCTTGTTCTTGCTTATCCTTTGCTCTTTTCCTACCAATTGATTTCTTTCTGCTGCTGCCTTCAGCTTTCTTTTCACTACTTACTTCCTTTTGTACCTTTTTTGAAGGAAGATCTTCTTCCATGGGAACAAAGCTATTTATCCACTTCATATGCTTTTCAAAAAGCTTCTGAACTTCATCAAAGCTTTTATCCTTTAACTGTGCATGTGAGTAGCCTGCCATGTTCTTCAGATACTGTATCATCTGATTTCTTCTTTGAGTTTTAGTGGGAGGTTTATTCCTTATAGCTTCTGCTCTTTGTGCTGCAAAGAACTTCTTTCTTTCTCTAATAAGTTCTGCCAGCCTTCTTGATTTTTCTTTAATGGACATGGCTTCTCTTTCATTTTCCTATAAATTTGTAGCTAACTCATAATCTGCCTCCATCATGGCTTGCTCATTGTCTCATTCTTCATAAATAGCTGTTGTACTAGATTTTTCTTGTGCAACTCTCTTTTTGAATTCTTTCCAACTCTGCTTGCTCTTTAGCTTCAATCTCTCTTGCAAGCTCTTCATCAAGTTCTATTTGATCTTTCTTCTTTAATGGCTTTTCAGGCTTAATCATTATTGCCTTGCCTTTGTCTTTGGACTTCTGAGAAGGAACTGTTGTTGTTACAGTGGATTCAACAGGTTCTCTGAAAGCAATTCCCTTAGCTCTTTGCTGTGGTGGTGTAGTTATTGCAGGTGTAGCAACAACTGTTATAGTAGCAGTACTAACCATTGTAGTGGCAGTACTAACATGTTCACTTGATTCTTAAACCACATCTTTTTCCTTAGGTTTTGCACTCTTCATTGTAGCAAGTGCTTGAGCTAGTGTAATTTCTTGAGCTAAATTAATTTCATCAGTACTAACTGGAAATGACTTTGTAGTTGTAGCAGCATTAATCTCAGGCTCTTCAGTCTCTACAACTATCTCATCACCATCAAAAACACCAGTATCAAACATCAGATTATCATCATTCTCATCATTCCTCCTTTGAGTCTCAACTAGAGTAACTTTAGCATCTCTGTCAATAGCTTTAATTCTACTCCTCCCCTGTTTGGATGCATCCTCCTGAGCACCCAAACGTTCATCATCTAAGGATTCTACTCTTCTTGTAACACCAACCTTATACAATCTCTTAAATTTGTGAGTTCTTAACCATGCTTTCTTCTCTAACTTTTTAACTCTCAGCTTCAAATTTGTGATCTCCTGAGCTTGAGCAGTCTTAGTATGTTCCAGGTCAAGGACCTCTTAGATAATTTGGTACATATATCTATCAATTCAGTGAGTTTCATTCTATCCTTACCATTGAGCAGTGGATCATTGGAATATGTAGGTACATGTTCCTCATTTGGTACATCAGCAGTAGAATCACTAGGGTGAGGAACTTCAGTATTCCTTTTCTGCTTCCTCCTAGACTGTTTCTTTTGGGGTTTAGATGTAGATGGTTGAGTAGTAATGGGTGTCTGTTGAGAATCAATAGGAATGTATGTATCTTCACCCTCTTCTTGATTAGCTTGAACCATCATTGTTGCAAACAGGGGTGTTACTCTCTCAAAGAAATCTTTTCCTTCTCTCTTCATGTTGGCAAAGATTTTCTTTGTGTGTCAGGGGTTAACATAAATCTTCTGACATATCACCAAGCTGTTGATTAATAAACACTTGTACAAATCATGGATACATCATAAATTTAACCCCTCCCTCTAAGTGCTTTACCATAGCATCAAAAATATACTTGGACAGGTTAAATTTTTGGTTTGTGGCCAAGCATATGATTGCAGAGGCCATAGTGCTACTAAATTCATTACAGGAAGTTGACTTAGCACTAAGGCATTGCAATATGGTATGAATTAAGAACTTCCATTGTGGAGAAAAGAAAGCTTTATAAAATGTAAGCTTTTGAGAAGGTTTTTCATACCCCATTCTTGCCAGTTCTTCAAAAATTATAGCAGTTGGTAAACAATCAGTACCATCTGCATCTTTTAAGTGAAGATCACTTCTAATACTTGTCTCTGTGATAATCATGTTCTTCTTATCAACTAGGGCTTGTATCTAACGTTCTTCATTAACCGTCTTTACCTTTGCCATTGCCCAGAATTGTTCAATGCAAGATGTGTAGATAGTAGGATTGACAGTTAAAGCATAATGAATTTGGTTAGCATTCAGAAAATTAATAATTTCATGAAACCTATCACTTTCAGCAGGTTTTTCCAAGAATACGACCATGTTGTGAGTGTCAGGAAAAGCTAGGGTTGACATTGTTTTGTGTTTTGATGATTAAAGATGAAATTGAGTTAGGGTTTACGTTTAGAGGGCGTTTAAATGATTGAAATCGAATAAAGAATCAAAGGAAACCCTGAATTAAAGTATTTATAAAATCACCCTCAGCAGTATTAACTTGAACTGACAGCACTAAATTATGCCTAACATCATTAACTTAAACTGACATCACTATGTTATGCCTAATAGTAGTAAGTAACCCGGCAGCAGTAACTCAACAACATCAACGTAAGCTTAGCAGCATTAATGTATACCAACAGTAGAAACTTTATGCTTAGCAGCATTAAGTTATATTACCAGTATTAACCTAAGGCTAACAGTATTAAGTTTGAGTTACCATCATTAACTTTAATTTCTTTCCAAAAAGGACTTCTATCATCAATTAGTTCTTCTCACAAGCTCTCTTTTGTATTTATGCCCACAATATCTCTCAATTCTTTTTGCTCACAAAATAACTCTTTTCTATTTTTATTCACACATCTCTTTTTTTTTTTGCTCATCAAATCTGATAATTTTGTACAAAGTTCCATCCATTCCAATAGTTTCATATTGTCCTCCCCACTTCTAAGTGTGTAACCTCTTAAGAGAGGTGGATCATTAGACTGTTTAGATGCAGCCTCAATCCTAGTTTGAGCATCTGCATCTCCTAATATGGTAGCATGGCACCTGGGACCACTACCTAAACTAATTCCCTAAGGACTTAGCTCATTAAGTGTTGCCATAGATTGGGTCCTATTGATGTTACCACTTTCATGCTCTATATCTAAGCTAGAAGCAGTAGTGATAGCCCTTTCCATTCTGTCTTCCTACTCCTTATAGACAGTCTCATTTGCAACAAGGTTAATAGGTCCACTAGACTAAGATATCTCAGTGGTCCTTATGGCTTTCCTAGGTTTGTGGGTCTTTTTGTGTTGATATAATGATGGAACAATTATTGGTTTATTTATGATAGAGTTGAGTAAATATGGATGTGGGTTGGGGATCAGTGGGTTGTGCTGGCCCTTCATCCATATCTACTTGATGTTTTAATTACTTTCATTCATTCTTAATTGACCTCCCCTCAAATAATGCTTCAGAGGTTAAGAATTTGCTCAGCAGTTGTAACTCTAATGATATCCCAGCAGTACTAACTTTGTCTTAGTAGTATTAACTTTTTCCTAGCAGTATTAACCTTACAACTACCAGTTTTAACTTCAAACCTCATCAATCATAATTCCAACAAATTTTAGCTTCTAAGATTGAGTAATCCAATGCTAGCAATCAAAAAGTTAAATCTACTAACATCAAATGCCTTTGTGAGAAGATCTGCAACATTGTGGTCTGTGTGAATCTTGATCACTTGAATCAACTTCTTCTCATAAGAATCTCTGATGAAATGATGCCTAATCTCTATGTGCTTGGTTTTAGAGTGAAACACTGGATTCTTCACAATACAAATGGTACTTTCATTATCAATGTAAATCTTGGTATTCATGAAGTTGAACCCATAATCAAGCATTTGATTTTGAATCCATAACACCTGTCCACAGCAATTAGCAGCAGCAACATACTCTGCCTCAGTAGTAGAGTTAGCAACTATAGTCTGCTTCTTGCATTGCCATGAAATTAATCTCTTGCCAAGAAATTGACAACCTCCTATTGTGGATTTCCTGTCAAGACTGGCACCAGCATAATCACTATCTGAAAAAGCCTCCAAGTCAAATGGTGAATCTCTAGGATACCAAAGGCCCAATTTAGGTTGACCTTTCAAGTATCTAAAAATTCTCTTCACAGCATGAATATGTGAAGTCTTTGGTGTAACTTGGAACCTTGCACAAGCACAAACAGCAAACATTATGTCAGGCCTAGAAGCTGTTAAGTACATCAATGATCCAATCATTGATCTGTATAAATGAACATCTACAGCTTCAGCTTCTTCATCCTTAACCAATGCCTTATTAGTCTCTATTGGAGTGCTTGCTGTCTTCACAGTGGCAAAATTAAACTTCTTCAATATTTCAGCCACATATTTGTCTTAGCTAATGAAGATTTCATCCTCCTTCGGTTATACTTGTAATCCCAAGAAGAAAGTAAGTTCTCCCATAGAACTCATCTGAAATCTCTTGTGCATCAAACCTTCAAACTCATCACAGAAAGACTTCTTTGTGGACTCAAAGATGATATCATCAACATACACCTGTACTAATAAGATATCACCTTTGTCCTTTTTAATAAACAAAGTCTTATCTATAGTGCCTCTTCTAAATCCATTTTCAATTTAGTAGGTAGACAAGGTCTCGTACCAGGCTCTAGGAGCTTGATGTAGACCATATAAAGCTTTTTCTACCTTATACACTTTGTCAGGGAAATGTGGATCTTCAAAACCAGGAGGTTGGCAAACATATACCTCATCTTCAATAGTACCATATAAAAAGGTACTCTTCACATCCATCTGGTACACAATAAACCCCATAAATGATGCATAGGCTAAAAATAACCTAATTGCTTCTATCCTAGCAACAGGAACAAAAACCTCATCATAATCAATGCCTTCTTCTTGGGTATAACCTTGTGCAACCAGTCTTACTTTATTTCTGACTACAATTCCTCTCTCATCTTTCTTATTTCTAAAGACCCATTTGGTTCCAATTGCCCTCTTATCATTAGGTAAATCCACCAGAGTCCAAACCTTTTAAAGTTTAAATTGCAGAAGCTCTTCTTGCATTGCTTTTACTCAGCTTGGATCTACCAAAGCTTGAATCACTTTCTTGGGTTCTTTTTAAGAGAGAAAATAGTTAAATAAGCAGTTTTGATAATCCTTGTGATTTGTTCTCCTCTACATATTAATGTAACTAACTATAACATGTTCATCAGAAATCTTGGTCATTCTCCTTGTTTGAATAGCTGAATTTAAGTCTCTAGTGATATGGTCTTTAGGATGATCCTTGTCAATTCTGGTTGTGGGAATAGGACTGACATTCATGGTTGTTTCTAAGTTGTTGAGGTCAGCTTATACACCCACATCTTCATCATCATAAGCATTATCAAAAATTCCAGTATCATCAATTGAAAACACATTTGGAACATGTGGAAGAGCAAATGCATTTTTAAAAGGAGAAAATCGTTCAAATAGATGATCCTCAAATGCATTAGAAGCTTCAGCAGCATTAACTGGTGATGATGGATCATCATTAGTAAAAGATAGTCCAGCAACACTAACAGGTGTACCAACAGTATTAAAACTATTAGTACTGTTAGTCTGCTTTTCCTGATAAAGTAGCCTTTCAAACTCACTTCTTGTGTCTTGTTCATCCTCTTCACCTTTATCAGAAGCTCCACTTTTATTCACTTATGTAGGCTTCATACTAACATCTTCTTCACTATCCTTAGGACCTTGAGAGATTAATGGATCAGTTGTGCAGAAAGGTATCAGGATGTACTCTTTTTCAGGTTCTATCTTCTTTTCAGCTTGACCTGCAACAATATTATCTCTACTTCCTGAAATACCATTAGTTTGATTTTCTGTAACAATTGGCATATAGTTCATAGATTTTGTCAAAGAATCAACATCAAAAAGCCAGTTTGATCTATTTCCTGTCACATTAGGTGCATTTTCAAGAAATCTAATGTTTAAGGTCTCTTCAACTATCCTGGTCCTCTTGTTAAATACTCTCATGGCTTTGCTAACCACAAAGTACCCAACAAAAAATCCCTCATCAACTTTTCCATCAAACTTGCCTAGATGATCCCTGGTATTTAAGATGGTAACAGGACACCCAAAAAGTTTCATGAAGTCTATCAATGGAGTTCTTCCACGAATAAGTTCATAAGGTGTCTTGTTATGAGGCTTAATAACTAAGACCCTATTTAGCACATAGCAAGCAGTATTAACTACTTCAGCCTAAAAGGTGGTTGGTAACTTAGAGTCAACTAACATAGTACTTTGCAGCCCTATTAGTATTCTATACTTCCTCTCAGCAACACCATTCAACGAAGGATCCCTAGCAAGCTAAATTCTACCTCCTTTAATCCCCTTTATTTCACAGAACTGATACATACACTATTTTTTTAACACTTCAATTTTCAATGTCCACTTCTAATAACTTTGACTTTGTGTCTAGTTGATTTTCTAATTCTGGTTATGAAGGTCTTTAAAATATCCCACTAGTTTACATCCTCCTTTTAGTGCTAAAAAAATACCCAACGAAAATCTATAAAGTCATCAGTGACAACTAGCAATAATACTTTTTTCAATAAACTCTTAACATTGTATATGACCAAATATGTTCCATATGATAGCATATTGAAGAGTTTGCTGATTGAGTTTACAAGTTTGCCTTATAGGAGGCTTTATGATGCTGTGTTTTTTCTGACAAGCAACACAAGAATGGTCATTTTTAAAATCTGTAAAGCAAACCTCTAACAAGTTTCCCCCCGCAACAAGATTTTTTCATTTTATTAAAGTTAATGTGCCCAGGCCTTCCTGTGCATAAATTGGGATTATCATTGTGGCCTTAGCAAAGAGGCAAGTATAAACCTTTAGTGGAAACAACACTCTTTTTAGGTCAAACACTGTGAATGTTTATCCCTTTCTTAGAACTCTCAGCATAACCTGACTTTTCACACAAGTAGCTTAAAGTCATAAGATAAGATAAGACATATCAGTGTCAGTAAAAAAGAACATTATTCTTTTTGTCACAAATTTGTGACACACTAAACAGGTATACTTAAGCTCCTTACAAAAATACACATTATCAAAACCATGTTACCCTTTTTTGATTTACCTTTTCCAGAAATTATACCTTTACCATCTCCAAAGGAAACAAAACCACCATTATAATCTTTATATTCAGTAAGATAGCATTTGTTTCTAGTCATGTGCCTAGAGCAACCATTGTCAATAACTCTTTTTTCCTTGTACTCCTTCTACTGTGGGTTGCCATGTCACTATAAAAATAAGAGAATTAACACCTTAAAGGGATCCAAGCCATTATAGACTTGGATCTGCCTCGTGCATCAATATAAGAATATTTCTTAAAAGTATTTGATGCACTACTGTTTTTGGCTTTCCAAACCCAGCATGTTGAGGCCTTAACAGCATTAGCCCTTTTTCCCTTGTTTTCACTTACTACTGCTCTATCCCTAGCAGTAGTATCTTTTACCCTGACAGTATTAACCTTTTTATTGAAAATACTATTCTTGTTTGTTTAATACTTGTTAAATGGCCTTGTGACTTGTGAATGTCCCTTTTTATAAGCATTTGTTATTGATCTAGGATCATTCACAGTTGGTTTTGAGGCAGCGGTATTAACTGGTCTGACAGCAGTATTAACACTTGCACCAGCAATATTAATTTTGTCAGACCTGGTTAGTACTGCTTGTGGAACAAATTTTCTATTAGGGTGAGGGTGAGTCATATTATTAGCAAAGTTCTTGTGATTTACCCTACTTGAGTTGTTCCACACTGGTCTTATAACCTTTTTATCACACACATAATGAAGATGCTCAAAACTACCACAAACAAAACAAGCTTTATTAATCATTTTAAAGTCACTTCCTAGTTTTTGGGACATAAGATTGTTCTAGTTTCTTTGGTTCTCTCTAGGATAGTGTTTGTTTTGTTTAGGTGTTTCTACCTTCTCTACCATTTCCCTAGCTGACTTAACAAATTTTATCTTTTCAGTGCTAGGTCTAACAGTTTTATCTTTAACATTAGGTATAAATTCTACCTCACTATCATTATCAGAATTCCAATCCTCAATGATTAGAGGTCTAAAGCTGTTCTTCCTAACAGTTTTAGGTTCTACTGTATCACCATTGTTTTTTACATCAGCAGACTCATGATTTGACTCAACTTTCTTAACATTACTAGGTGTAACAATAGTAGTAATATCCATATTCTCACTTTTAACTATTTCATCCATAAACGTTAGATCAGATTTAAAGGGAATGAAGTTCCATGTATAAGGTGGGGGAACTACATGATATCCCTTATCAGATTTGGACTTATTATACTCCTGGTTTTCTAACATCTCAGATGAATTCACAAAGCTTTCTACTGCAAGAGAAGCTGTAGTAGAAGAAGCTGTATTATATCCTAGTCTAGTTTTAAACTTGTCACATACTTGACTTTCCAGCAAATTGTTTAAAGATTTAGATGAATTTTGAAACTTCTTTAATGTTAGTTTTAACTCATCTCTCTTTTTTTTGCTTTTTCCAATTTCTTTTTGTTTTCAACTAAAGCATTATCTCTTAGTTTAACTTCAAGGTTTAAAACATTAATGCTCTCTTCAAACACAGCCTCATTTTTCTTATAGT
Source organism: Tanacetum coccineum (assembly GCA_026074375.1). Classification (NCBI taxonomy): domain Eukaryota; kingdom Viridiplantae; phylum Streptophyta; class Magnoliopsida; order Asterales; family Asteraceae; genus Tanacetum; species Tanacetum coccineum. The sequence continues at coordinate 18,502 of BQNB010044476.1, forward strand.
GAGCTAGTCTAGCTTCTACTAATTCTAAACCTGCTTTATATGATACTAAATTAAATTGAGACTTTTTGTAATCTGAATACAAACTATCATATTGTTCTTTGAGAGTAGCATAAGCTTTTACACATGATTTGGAACAAGAATCTACCTCAGAATCTAAACTGGAAGAACTTCCTGAAGATGTATGTGTCATTAATGCAAAGTTTGTAGGATGCTCTTCTTCATCTTGGTAGCTCTAGTCATACCCTTCAATTTCATCTTGAGCAACCAAGGCATTTCCAGTGGGAGTTTCCACTGTCACAGTTCTTCTATTCTTTCTTCCTGATTTCTAGGAGCTCTACATTCTCTTGCAAAGTGACCATTTTTATGACAATAGTAGTACTCTACTTTAAACCTGTCAAATCCAACTCTTTGACCATTTACATCTAACTTCCTGCCTGTCTTCTTGATGAATCTCCTAGCTCTGATTGTCAGCATGGCCATTTCCTATTGTAAATCCATTTCTTCTAGGTCATCAGGATCAATTTGTTCTAGATCCTCTCGCGCAAGTTAAAGAGAATTAGGCTGATTAGCTAGGAAAGCACAGATCACAGCATCACTAAGGTTATCTCCAGATGTAGGAGCAGTTTGAGTATGAGCAGCACTAACTCCATAAGTAGTGTTATCTGCTTTATTTGTGTTGTTGTTGTTGTTGTTGTTAGTGCTGTTGGAGGACACAAAAGCCACATTTTGTGAATTTTGGCTTGTGTTTGTTGATCCTGTAAGTTTAGGTTCATATATCTTTAAGTTGTTGTACAAGTCATCCAAACTGATGGTCTCTATTTCCTCTTTGTTCCTCCAGATCAAAGCATGAGTCTTCCATTCAGATGGAAGACTTCTCAACAGTTTTAAGTTCATGTCCTCTTGTGCAATAACTTCACCTTGAATCTCTAACTGGCTAGTAAGTTTTTGCAACCTGTCAAAAGTTTGATCTATTGTTTCTGTGCTTGATCCTGAAAAGTTCTCATATTGTTTCTTGAGTAGGGTCCTCTGAACTTTCTTGGATTCCTTGTTTCCTCCATACCTCTTCTCTATGGCTTCCATGAGCAATTTTGCATCTTTATATGAATGGAACTTCAGTTGATCCTTATTTAGAAGTGCCATCAACAAAGTTCCTCTAGATTTCATCGCATTCCTCCTGTCCTGCTTTTCTTTTGCAGTAGTAGGTTCATATTCCTGCTCAGTTTCTCCAACAGTTCTCTTCAGCACTTTATTACCATTCAGAATTACTTCCCAGAGGGAGTAATCAGTCATGAGAAAGTATTATTCTATCCTCATTAACTAAAGATCATATTCTCCTGGGTTGAGGATAGGGAGTCTTGCAGTCAGATTTGTAGAAGTAGTTCCTGCCTCCATTTTATCACAGAGAATTAGATCTAGTATGTGTTGTTTATTTCTTCTTATTCAAAGCTTCACAACAAGCTCTGATACCACTTGTTGATCCCAATGAACAGATCTTGAACTCCTTAGCTTGATGTAAAGTTTAGTATCCTTGGATAAATCCAAAGGCACTAAGAACCTGAAAACTAAGTGTATGATATAAACTATGCGAATCTAGTTTATACCACTAAGAAGAATAAATGAAACAGTAAAACAATCAAAGATAAACAGTTTATCAAACTTTCAGCCTCAATATATTAAATACGAATACTCAAAAGTATTAGGGTTACAGAAAACCTTGAAGCTATGACAATGACTCGTTATTGGTACATTGAATTATATACCCTAGGACCTCCTTTTATACACCAAAGAGTCCTACAATGCTTACAATACTTTCCTAAGTTATCATGATCTTTTAAACAAATAGCTTATACATAGCTTTTACAAACTAACAGGTCAATACTTTATTTCTAGTATTCTTGTTTCTCAATCTTTCTCCTTGTCTTTACCTATTGAAAGTAGTAACTCATCTACAGATGTAATCTAGCAGCATTAGCTTTTTTTACCAGCAGTACTAAACAACATAACAGTAGTAACTTTAGTATTCTAGCAGTACTGTCATCTATATACTAACAGTAGAAACTATGTACTCTAGTAGTGCTTAACTTTACTACTAGCAGCACTAACTACTTAGCATATATTTCAATAAGATCACTAACAGTACTAACATTGTACTAACAGTATTAACTTTCCACTTATATTCTTAACTACTTAGAGTATTTTGCTTAACAGCAGTAACATTTACCTGAGCAGTAGTAACTTCAAGAAGCCTTTTAATCCCAACAAAACCAATTCTCTACCTAAAGTATGGAAAAGAATGAGTTTTTAGGCCGATTATTTTTTTGGTTTGTAGATGGGTTTAGGATTAGGATTTAGATTTGGATTTAAATTTGGTTTAGGATTTAGATTTTGATTTGATGTAGGAGAGAGGAAATTATATTTAAAAATATATTATAAATTAAAATTAAAACAAAAACTAAAACTAAATATATAAAAAATTATAAAATAAAAAGTAAGTGGATGAAATTTGAGGTGGCCCAACAAAATTAGGATATCACAGTAAAAGAAGGGTATATAGCCTCCTTTTTTTAAACTAAAATTTTTAAAAAAAAATAAAAATAAACTATAGAAAACAATTAGCAGGCTACTAAACGAAGAACGATATATATAAAAAAATATGCTTGCTAAGTAAATTGTTTAGATCCTTAAGTGTGAATTAAATATACAATTTAGTCCTTATCGATGAATCAAAAAAAAAAAAAAAATCCCCTTTCCTAATAAAATTATCTTCTCACAACGTTGGCTTATATTGAAAACAAATTTTATAAAGATATCGATTACTAAATTAATGCCTAATTATTCTTACGGCTTTTGCCCGCTCGAATAACCAAAAAAATAATCTAAGTAATATAAAAATCACTAATCAATATTTTCCTCCTTGATTATTAATCACACTTAATTCACTAAACAAATGTTCACTTAACAAGTATATACAAAAATCTACTCACTAAGCATTTTAATCAACAAATAAGCAAGCATAAACATTTTAAGCAAGATTAAACTACACTAATAATATGAAAAAGAGAAAGAAGTTGAAACCAATTGATGAACCGAAATGATATAAAATCACCTGATCTTACAAACTTAATAAACAAATAAGCTCATCAATTTAAAGCTTCTACTTCACTAATTAGCAAATAAAGGTGTCAACTTTATCTACTAATTACTTTCATAAAAACCATAAAGATCAAAACTTTATCTATTTATCAACCTTATAAGACCCTTAAGCTCTGGCCTTAGATGATGGAAGGATGAAATGAGAGATAAGACAAGAAAACAAGAGATTAGGAAAATAAGCTATAAGCTAAAGACTTTAATTTCAAAATATTAAGTATTTTGAAATAGAAAAGCTAAAGCTAGTAGATCTAGACTAATAAGCTATTTTAAAAACTTTTATAAAAACTAGATCTATTTGAAAACTAAATTGAATAAGCTAGATCTAAAAAAATAAAACATAAAATAAGCTAATAAGCTAATCGAATAAGCTCTTAATAAGCTTATCCGAAAACTATACGAAAAGTAGATCGAGAAAAAGCCAAGTGCTTATTTCGAAAATATATAAGCTTAAAATCAATTCAAATAAGCTATAGAAGCTTAGTTGATTAAGAGATAATAAGCTATTAAGCAATAAGCTCAAAGTAAGCTTAAAAAGAAAATAGATGAAAATAAAGGATTAGAAAAAGAATAAGCCATAAGAAAATAAGCACTTCAATTAATCTTCATCTTCATAAAATAAGCTAAAAAGAGTTGATTACAATAAGCTAAATAAGCTATAAAAGCTTTTACAATAAGCTAAAACTATACTACACTACTCTTAAAACTAACCTACACTACTATGAAAATTAAACTAAAAATTTAACACCCCATACTGCTACTATGCGTCCTGTTATACAGCCCAGGTGAGGTGGGGGCTTTTTCGTCATTTCAAGTCTCCATCCAATGAGAGTATCAGATCTAGGGTTAATTTGGTCTTTTTCTTGTGAGGAGAGTGTATAATGCAGCTTCTAGGAAATTTCCTCAAACCACCTTAATTGCCAATCATTGACACGGATCCCATGCACTCTGACCTCGTTCTGGCACACGCCTACCTCGGACTGACACACGTAGAATGACACATGTCAAACTACGATTGGCCAGCCGCCGCCACCTAGCCTGCCAGTTGACACATCCTGCCACCTCGTACCGACGTGCTACAGTACCTCAGACCACTTGCATTTATGACACCAATCATTAGAATGCCACATGTCACCACCTGAGTTGTGCCACGTGGCGTGATACTATTCCAGCACCGTCACCGGAGCCATCGCCGGACCACCGGTCAATGGCGATGGTTAACAGTGGCCACCGACGGTCAACAACGGTGGTCGACGACGGTCAACGGTGGCCGACCACCGTTGATAACCAGTCAACCAATATCGGACCACCGATCAACGGTGGTTGACCGCTAGTCAACGGTAAGGTCAACGGTGCCATGTGGCATGCCACATCAACTGCCACGTCAGCATGTAAGTCCAATGTCAGCTCACGTGGCAGTGCCACGTCAGCCGACTGGGTCCCACATGCCTACGTGGCAGCCACGTCAGCTGCTGACGTGGCAGAGGGGATATTAACCCTCTAACATGTTTCGAACCTGGGACCTTGTGGTTGATACCTTAAGGAGACCCGAGAGACCAACTGCACTAGGCAGTGGTCTCATAATATCTATACAAAATATTTTATTTAACCAATATTTGATTTGGACCAGGTCATATTAATAAGAAAGGTTCAAAATGGGCACGTAGGGTTCAAATAAGAAAAGTTCACGGGGCAAGTAAGGTATCGATAGACTCGTAATTTCATGCTCTTTCGAATGGAGTGATCGTAGGATTTTTAAGAGTTCATTTGAATCTCGATAAACATGAAAACGTCGTCAAAAGTCACCTGAAAATCACCTTTTTTACTTCGTTTTCAATCCTTTGTACCTGTAAGACATAAAAACACAATATAAACATATTTGCAAGATAATTACTCATATTTAAGTGTTTTAGTCTGTTTTAATGTGTTTTTTCAGGGTACAAATGATGTGTGTTTAAGCACACATCAATCAACAAATAAGTAAACATAATCATTTTAAGCTAAATAAATCTAAACTACTAGTATTGAAAAGAAAAAGAAGATAGAACCGAATGATGAACCGAATCGAATACAAAACCACCCGATTACATAAACAAAGCAAAATGCCAAGTTTATTTCTCTATTAGACTTTATTTACTTATTAGATGATAAAGTTTGGAACTTTATACACTAATAAGCTAGTAAACTCTTAAGAAAGCTCTAAACTTAGAAAATAAGCTAGTTTATGTAACCCTTAAGCTCCACGCCTTATGAGTATAATTGAATCCATCAAATCACAATTTAAACAATGGTTAAACAATATGAATAAGCTATAAGCTAAAAACTTTAATTTCAAAATATTAAGTATTTTAAAATATAAAAGCTAAAGCTAGTAGATCTAAATGATTAAGCTATTTCAATAAGACTAAAAAACTAAATTAAAAAGTTTTGGAAAAATAAGATAAAAAGGACAAATAAGCTAGAAATAAGCTAATTGAATAAGCTAATAAATAGCTTATTCGAAAACTACTTATGAAGAAATAAGCTAAAATAAGCTAGATCTATACTCCTAAAAGCTAAAAGTCGAATAAGCTAAGATAAGCTTAACCGAATAAATGAGATAGGAGAATAAGAGAATCAAAATAAGCAAAAGGAGTGCTTATTCAAAAAGAAAAGAAGAAAGGAGAAAAGAAATGAAATAAGCTAAAGCTTATTTGATTATGTAAGCTTAGATCTAAATCGAATAAGCCAAAGGAAGGCTTATTCGAAGTAAGCTACAGAAAAAGAAAAGAAAGATAAGAATAAGAGACAAGAGAATAAGCACTTTTACCCAACCTCAACTTCCATTAATAAGCTAACGAATATCTTTTACGATAAGTTAATAAGCTATAGAAAGCTTTTACAAAAATCTTAATAAGCTAAAAAAAGACATAAAAATAAGCTACACTAAAAGAAACTACTCTACTAAATTTTGTTGCCTAAAAACTAATAATCACTATGCCTGCTGCGTCTTTATTTAAATAGCCAAGAATGTGTGAGGGTAATTTCGACCTTTCACTGAGCCAACCAATCATAGTCCAAGAACCGGGGCTAAAAGAATAAAATCATGTGGGAGGGAAGCTTCTTGGAAGGAGCATAATTTGCCAATCATTGGCATTGAAACCCTCACCTCGTATGCCAGCATATCATATACCGATCCACCAATCTTGAATAGCCACGTGTCCCAAATACAGCGTTAAAAAAACGCGTATTAATTTATCTCACTCATTCCTCGTACTGTCTCATTTATTTCAGAAATGAACTGAGAAAGATAATGGCCACGTGTCGGCGGTTGATTGGCCACAAGGAAGATAGTGAGGTGAGAGTGGGGAGGCTACTCTCCCAATGTGATTTAATTTTGGAGAGTGTATGACACTTTCTCAAATTGCACAACTAGAATTATTATACACATTTTAATGGGCTGAGATTAACAAAAGAGTTATTGAACTTGGGCTGGCCTTTTAACTTGAGCTTCTAATTAGTATGGGTCGGTCCGACCCATATAAATGGTGTCGGGCCGGCCCAATAAGAGATGTAAGCATCGTTGGACTCGTATTTTTGAGCTCTTTCTAATGGAGTGCTCGGGGCTTCTAGTGGGCCTCGTCTTGACTTCAAGAAATGAGCAAACTTGATTGAAACTCACCCGAAAATCACCGTTTTTGCTTCGTTTTGAATCCTTTGTATCTGTAAGACATAATAACACAATACAAACATATTTCCAATATAATTATCCATATTTTAGTGTTATTATTCCGTTTTATAATGATTTCCGGGGTATAAATGATGTGTGTTTAAGCACACATCAAATTCCCCCGCACTAAGCTATTACTAGTCTCACACGTAATGTTTATAACACACGTCCGGAATGAAATAATTTAACCCTACTTAACTTAATAACCCCTCACTTCAAACAAGAACAGAAAAGGTTCATTAAGAGAGTTTAAAATCATTTGTTTCTAAAGCGCCCCCGTTTTAACCACTTATTTATTAATAGATAAAATGCTAAGTATAAAATTTTAATAAAATTTATTTAATAGGCTTTAAGAAAGGGTGTTTGTCATCCTTGATTTTCACAATCCCCAAAACAAGCTTAAAACGAAATCACAGCTAAATAGAAGATTAGATACTAACACTACTCATAAATGCTAATTGTGTAAACGCAACTACTTTTCGCTCCCTTATTCCTAATTTCCTCTAAGGATTTTATTCGAAAAACATAATGTGAAACGAAATCACTTATTTAAATATATTAAGGCCTTATTACTATAAAGGGGACTGGTTTAAACCATAATTAGTTTGAAATCCTTACCTAAAGAGCCGATATGGTGAGAATAAAGTCCACATTAAGGTTCTAATTTCGCATGATTTAGGGGTTATCCTTTTTATTTCATCCGAAACAACTCAACTACGAGTCCAGAGACGAAGGCTTTATTTAGATAACCCCAGAGTCAAAATTTGGCTTTATTATTATTATTATTGCAACATTATTATCCCTTATTCCTTTAAACAACTGCAACATCGAGAGCGAACTGACCAGAAACAATAGTCTTATTTCGACCTCGGTAATTTCCTCGACCTTTTTGAAGGCTGAGACATCGGGAGCGAACCGACAAGAAATAATAAACTTTTATCAGTCTCGGATTATTATTATTATTATTATTACTTCCACCCTTTAAACGACTACAACATCGGGAGCGAACCGACAAGAAACAGTGGTCTTATTTCGTCTTCAATTTATTACATTATTATTATTTTTTTATAGCCAAATTTCAAGTCCTGTGGTCTTTTAACTACCTAGACAACGGGAGCGAGCCGTCAAGAATCGGTAGCCTATTTCCCCACAACACTGACAAAACCTCGATGTGTATCTTACTTTCACCAGAAGGAATCTCTAAGAAGGGATCAAAACTAAAAATCGAAAAAACCAAATCAACTTTATTTATTAAAAATTATTATTTTTTTAGTTTATTCAGCTGATGGGAGCAAAAAGCCACAATTAACCTCTATGAGCTCTAAAGAGATCCAACTACTCCACGCTTAACATCTAAATTATATTCAACTCTATCTTTTTTCGTTCTTAGCAAAATTTTAAAGTCTTGCAAATGCTTAGTCTCGAAAGCTAAAGGAAAACCTAGAGTGTAATACTCGGTCAAGTCAAAAATCTCCCTAGTTCAAGCCTACGGGCCTACTTTTTTCTATCATTTTTTTAATATAATAAAGCAAAATTTTGGTCAAAACGAGATTGCGTGGGACACAGACAGGCAACAGGTATGATCAATTTTGACAGAAGTCCCCCCCATACTTAGAACCGAACATTGGCCTCAATGTTTAAAAATGGTAGGTTTTACCCCCACACTTAGGAACGAAAAAGGCAAATGCAAAAAATTACAAGTGTGAAAGGGGAAATAATATCATATATATATATATATGATCAAGATTAAGGATTCCCTATATATGATCATGAAAATGATCAGAGACCGCATGATTGGAGGATTGAAAACAAGCACGGAGGTCTTCACGATCATAAGGAAACCTGCAAGCAAAAACGGAAATCCACAAAACACAACATGGAGAGAAGCACTCCCCCACACTTATTCATTAATACTACTAAACTAATTATTATTACTACTACTAATAGAATAAACACGGGTTGCCTTCCGAGAAGCGCTTGTTTTTGTGCGAGTCTTTAGCTTGACTATCCCCGAATTTCTTTGTCCTTGGGGTGAAAACTGATGGAAGATACGATGTTCAAAAAAATTTCACTCAAAATATGACAGTTATCGATCATGAAATTATCAATCAGTAGACGTGGAGATTTTCTCGTGAAAGAGAAAACTCCATCAATAATGAGAATTCCGAGATCGAAAACTTTGTCTTCATTTTCGAAAGTAAATGATAGAAAAGTTTCGATCTCAGAAGGATCAGTCAGGAGAAGAGAATCATTGACGAATGAGATAGTAGAAAAATCGTCCAGTGGAAGGATATGAAATCTCTGAGAGTGAACTCTGTTGATGGTGAATATTTCGGGCTCAAAAACTTTGTCTTTATTTCTGGAAGGAAATGAGACTAAAAGATCGATCTCAGAAAATTCTTTAGAAAAAATAGAGTCACAAGGAAAATCATTAAGCTCATGAATTTTAAGATCCTTAATTAATGTATCAGATATATTTTTCTTGAGAACTCTAGTCATTTCTCCTGGGTCGAGTTCTAGATCAAAGTAAAAATGATCATACTCCTGTGGAGATATGATGTGAGCGAGTTCATCGGTGAACTCGTCATGTTGAGAATCACTCCTATCGACAAGAGGAAGTTGATCTATCGAAAGATCAAAGTGAAACGATTCATATTCAAGAAGAGAAAGATCAGAATGAGAAGTGGTATTGCCACTACTCTCCTCTTTGATATGATCGACATCAAAACAAAATGATTCGTATTCTAGAAGAGAATGATGAGAATGAGAAGTGGTACTGCCACTACTCTTCTCTTCGATATCAAAGCAAAATGTTTCATAATCAGGTAAAGAATCATTAAAATGAAAAAGAAGGATGTCGGTCTCCTCCACAAGAGAGTCGACCACAAGATCAGATGGAGTGGGACTACCACTTAAACAATGAATTGATTTCTGAATTTTTAGCACTTCATCAAAATGATCCTCGCATGTGATGTCAATGAAATTAATCATATTAATTGAATCGTTTCCATGCTTATGAGGATGTCTCGTACTGCTTTCAGCATGAAAGATCGAATTTTCATCTCCATCTCTCATAATAAGCTCTTCTCCGTAGACATCGACTAGAGCATGAGCCGTCCTCAAGAAGGGTCTCCCTACGATAAGGGGAACATGAGAATTGACGTCGTAGTCGACGACAACAAAGTCAGGCGGGAATGTGAACTTACCTACTTGTACGAAGACATCATCGGCTATACTGGCTGGATAAGAAATAGACCGGTTAGCTAGCTCGAGGGTCATACGAGTAGGTACAAGTTTAGGAAGCATCAATTTTTTCCATACAGAGAGTGGCATGAGGTTAATGTTGTCGCCAAAATCGGCTAGTTCCATGCATTTCTTAAGCTCAGGAAAGTCATAGGGGATGAGAAATTTCCCAGGGTCTTCAAGCTTCCCGGGAAGCTTCTTGAGGAGGACCGTTGAGAAATTTTAAGTTAGAGAAGTATTTGCCAATCCTAATAGTTTCTCATTATCGGAAAGGAGATCTTTTAACATTTTATGGTACTTTGGCATGAGAGCTAAAGCTTTGGCAAGACTGATATTAAAGTGAAGTTTCTTGAACATTTTAAAGAACTTATGGACTTGAATATCAGACTTGTCTTGAAGCTTCTCCTTATTCAACCTCAAGGGATAAAGAATTGGAGGTTGATGAGGATTCCGCTTAGGAGGCTCAGAAGGTGAAGAAACAGGAGAAGGAAGCTCAGAAGATCTAGAAACAAGAGACGACTGAACTACCAAAGGTGGGACTCATGTGGTACTCTTAGGAAGTACCTGGTACGTGATCGTCTCCGGGTCTCGTTCCACCTCCTTAGAAGAAGAAGAAAAAGGAGGAAGTGGAACTGAGGGTTCAGCTAAAATAATACCACTCTGTGTGGTAATCGCTTTGATTTCCTCCTGAGGGTTAGGTATGGTGTTGCTAGGCAACGCACCCTGAGGTTTCTCCTGAAGAGCCTTTTTCATTTGACCCATCAGATTTGCCATTTGGATATTTTGGGTTTGCAATTGTTGCATTTGTTGGTTATTGTGATTTTGCATTTGTTGCATTTTAGCTTCAGTTGATCTCATATGTTTTAGCATCATTTCTTCCAAAGATGGCACATTCGGCTGAGCTTGATTATAACTTTGACCATAGTTTTGATTATATCCCTGATTTTGATTGTAATTATTACCCTGGTTAAAATTTTGACCCTTGTTCTGATTATACCCCTGATTTTGGGAACCTTGATTAAATCGATTTTGGTTCTGGGTATTCATGTTTTGATAATTTTGATTGTTTCCCTGGTTTTGATTATTAGGCTGATTAAAACCGGGTGGTCCAAGATAATTATTGGAACGATAGCTTAAAAGATTACGGTTACCTTGGGGCTGGTAAGAGTTATCGCCCGCAGTATAGGTACCCGTAGAAGCATATACGTCCTCTTGATTGTAGCCACCGACGGCTTGACACTCATAATAAGCATGTGGACCACCACAAGTCTCACAACCATTTTGTATCGAATTAATTGGTCGGTTCATAGAAAAGACGAGAGCTTCAACCTGCTTAGTGAGAGTGGTAATAGCAGCATCTTAAGTCGATCTCCCACTAGCACTTGAAACTTGAGGTTTGTTTTGGGAAGTTTGAACTTTAGATTTGTTCTCAATAATAGTCAAAACTTCTTGGGTATTCTTAGTCAAGAAATTACCACCAGCTACAGCATTAAGAGAATCCTAATCAGATTGACTTAAACTATTGTAGAAAGTATCAATCTGATGGAGAAGAGAAAAGCCATGATGAGGACTGGTATTTGCTAAAATGTACATCTTTTATACCCCGTAAAACACTATTAATCAGACTAAAAATACTAAAATATGCTTAATTATATTGCAAATATGTTTGTTTGGTATTTTTTTATGTCTTGCAGGTAAAAGGATGGAAAACGGAGCAAAAACGGGAATTATCAAGCTCAATTTAGTCAAGTTTAATTATTACTCAAAGCCATGATGAAGTCGTGAAAATTCCCCGAGCATGCCAATGGAAAGAGCACGAGAAAACGAGTCCAGTGGTGCCTCGGATCTTATTGGGCTAGCCCGTACCCCACTTAATGGGTCGGGCCAGCCCAAACAAGCAAAAGCCTATTACAAGCCCAACAAAGAATTAATCAAATAATTATTAAAGAAAGATTGGTGTGACGTCAGCATGACGTCAGGTCATGTGCAAGTAAATTAAATGGGAAATAGTCACGTGATCAAGCACTCATCTAGAAGAGCAAATTAAAGGGCAACACGTGGCCTTCTTTTATTTTCTAACAACTGATATGCATTATACAGTTGAGTTGGAAATGAATTGTGAAAAATTGTTGTATCTAGTCACGTGCCTCTAAATATATGGAACTACCCCACGTGACAGCGCATTTTCTAAAGGAAGCGACGAATGGTAGAATGCCATGTGGAAGGACTTTGTATAACTCTCAAAATTCAAGTTGCATCTCATAAAAATGATCCAACAGATAAGAATAAGTGTGTTTGGTTTAAGCAAATAAATGAGACACATGTCGTTTATCCCTTGGCTCTTTCCATTCCCGATCCATGTGCAATCATTTGTGCCCAATGATTGGCCAATCAAGTTTCCAATGATGAGGACGAATTTACAAAACTCACCCTTCCTTGGCTATAAAAATGAACACGCCACCCTTCCATTTTGTAGTAGCTAGAATTTTATTATTCTTAGTTTAGTTTTTTAGTTTTTAGCTTATTTTAAGTTTGTAATAGCTTATTTTAGATTTTTGTGCTTATTGTACTAGTTTATTTCGCGTGCTTATTAAGATGATGTGATGAAAATGGTTTAGAGCTTATTGAAGATCTTGGTTTGCTAATTCATTTTCTTATTTGTTCGATTATCTTTGTTTTTGTGTAGCTTATTAAATAAGCTGATTTTTCGTACTTATTTTCTCAGCTTATTATTTTCAGAAGTTCTTAAAGGTTTAGATAATGACTCCTAAAAGCTCTCAAAGCTTATTTGATTCATTTTCAAAAGTTTTTAAACACTTTTCGAAATAATAAGCTATAATAAGCTCAGATTCAACTTATTATTGTGCTTAAATTGAGTTAATGTTTTTGGGAGCTCATATTTTCTGATTAAATAAGTTTCTAAACTGCTTTTTTGGATTTTTGTGAGCTTATTTGCTAGATCGATATTTTGTAAGCTTATTTGCTTATTCGATTCGTAATTTGAGATGTTTAGAGTGCTTATAGCTTATTGTGAGTCCTTGTTATTGTTTTCTATTGCTATTTGATGAGTTTTGAGCTTATTTAGTTTGGTGTCTTGCTTATCTCGTCACTTAAGACTTAGATCTCAAAATCATTTTGCTTATTAATAAGATTTGTATTTTAAGGATGCTTATCTCTTGATTCGTATGTAGGTTGTTAAGTTTCGCTTGCTTATTAGATTAATGTAGAGCTTATTTCGTTTAGGTGTTAGCTTATTAGAAAGTTTTATCTTAAAAACTCGTTCAAGCTTATATAATTTAGCTTATTGTTGAAGATTCAAGTTTTAAGTGCTCACTGTATTCGGCTTATTCAAAAATAGTTTTTGTGTCTTATTCTGAATTTGAGCTTATTCGTATGTGCTTTCTAGTTCTGGCATATTTTAGCTTATCATAGTTCTTATCTACTTTGTTTATTAATGCTCACGTAGTAACACGTTGTTTGTAAAGAAAAGATCGATTGGGCCTCTTTTCATTACTTACATATGGGCCATCGTTTGCTTTATTAGATATGGGCTACGTTTTGTAGATTAATTTGGCTGCATTTGGTTTCAGTTTGGTATAATACGTTTGGTTCGTGAGATTAAACTAGGACACCATTCATTTTACATATTGAGCTTGCGTTGGTTTATCTGTTAGACTAGTTTGCTTCATGTGGGCCAATTGGTTCAAGTAGCTTACATTACAAAATTTGAATTAGTTATGATGGTTATAACCTTAACAGTTTTATATTTTGACTTGGTACCGGTCAACTCAGATGGTGTGGAGCTTAATGGTATATTTAGTCCAGACGAATTTAATTATTTGCTTATAGCTAAATAAACTGGTGAGCATTCGTTTCATTTGCAGCTTCTTATCGGGTATCTATTTTCTAATCTCTTTTCAATACTTAGAATAGTTTTATTTTATCGTTCCATTATATATTTGCGTATTTGATTTTTGCCATGCTTAGTGTAGATTAATTTTTTCGTTAAATGCTATGTTTGTTTAAATTGAATTCGTTATGGATATTGAGTAAATATCTTGTGTATTTCTAAGTGATTAGTGATTTGGAATTTAAGTGCGGGTTTAAAAAGGTTTAAAAAAATTAATAGTCATTAGAATTTTCTAATTTACATACTGTCATTTAATTTTAATGTCAATTTTAAATACTTGTCATTTATTTTAAAAAATCCATTACTTTACTTGTCATTTTTTTTTTTTTTTTAATTTCTGAACTTGTTTTCTAAAGATTTTATTTCGTTAAACCTAAGCCCACTTAAAGGAACATTTCATTGACTTTGATTTGAGCTCACTGGATTCATTGTTTTGGGCCTGCGATAGTAAACAGAAATGTGTGACATTGAGTTTATAATTCTGTTAACATTTTTTATGATTTGTATTTTGTTTTGTTTTTTGTACCGGTCAACTCATGAGGCGAGGAGCTTAATGGTTTATTTAGCTAGACCGAATTTGATTATTTGTTTTAGCTAAATAAATCGGGTGGTATTCGTTTAATTGTGGCTGTTCAACTCGGTTCCATTTTCTATCCTTTTTCAATTGATTAGTATAGCTTATTTTTAAAATGTTTAGCTTTGTTTGTTTAATCATTATGAGTAGCGAGTAGTTTAATTAGTGCTTGTTAAGTGATTTAGTGATTTGGGAATTAAGTGTGGATTTGAAAAAAAGGTTTAATTAATAAATAAACTTCGATTATTTAGATTTATAGTTTGAATGTTTCAACAGGAAAAAGCCGGAGAAATAGTCAAACTAGACATCTAGTAATAAATATCTTTTTAAGAGATTTTTGTCAAAATAAACCAACGTTGTGAGATAATTAGCTTTTCTAAGGAAATTAATTTGTTAAGAAACCTAAATTCACACTTAAGGAACTTTTCACGTCACTTAGCAAGCATATTAGTCATTTATATCTTTTAGATCAATTTTAGTATAATCTTGTAGTTTTAAATCTTAGAATCAATTTTAGTTTAATTTTTAGTATAAAAATAGTTTAATACCAAAACAAAAAACTTGAATGACAATCAAGCTCGATTTACAACTTGAATGTAGATTTCCATTCACCTCTCACCGAGGAAATCAATACCCGTGTTGATTACTTTTTATTCTTTCCTAAGAATAATTTGTATGATACTTAGCTTACGTATTATATATGTATTTTATATATATATATTATATCTGAGGGTTTTTGACTAAAATCAAAATGGCGCCGCTGCCGGGGAGAGGTGTAGCGATTTTTACGGGATTGTTCGTGTTCGAGCCTTGAAGATCCTTTCTTTGGAAAGTTTATTTTCGTTCTTATAAAAAATATAGAAATCCAAAAATATTTTTATTCTTATTTTATTTTTCCTTTTCTTTTATAAGTATTAAAAAATACTAAAAATATTTTTATTAATATTATCTTTATAAAATTTTCAAAAATAATCTTCTCTATCCTTTTATCAATTTAATTCTTATCTTCTTTATCCTCTTATCCGTTTAATTCTTCGACATGTCTTCATACAACCATTTTGGTTACTCGTGGTGTAGAGGTCCGTTTAATGGTGGAAACTGTCCGGGTTGTAGCAGTGTAGGATCCGGAAATGAGTTTGTCTATGACCCAAATCCTTATTCTTATAATGAAACACCGAACTTCTTCAACCAACCTCTACAACACCAATACGAGACATACTCGTGTGAATTTTTTGGAGGGTACTCTCATCCGAGTTTCGATTGTCAAATAGGGAACACACCCGTCTTTGATCATGGTCCCTGTTACAATCAAGACTTTGGATTTAACCAACCTCTACATTATTCTCCGAGTTCTCAACAATATCTTTGCTGTGAAAACTGTAGGGTTCCTCATGAAAGTTTTCAATGTCAACCGATGAACCAAATTTTCAATAATTCTAACTATTCTGGTTTTGACCAACCCCCGCAGTATTCCATCAATCATCAAAAAGATCTTAATCAGCAAAGGATAATTGATGTGCACGTTATATGTGATAAACTAGAAGAGTCATATAATGAGAAAATTTCAACAAGGTCAATCATTTTCGTGAAATGTTATTCAACGAAAGCAGGCGACTAAAGGTTATACTCATACTCCTGAGCCTTCGAGACATTTTTCAATTTCTTGCGATAATGAGAGATGCGAGGATGAACGAGGAGTATTCTATTCGTTTAAAAGATATGCCTCAAATTTCTCCGTCTATTGCTCTCGCACCCGTGTCTTCTATTATGGAGCCCGAGGACTCTCTCATAATTGGGAATGAGGAACTTAGCACTATTCCTGAAAAAGAATCGGACGAATTCATAAAGTCCAGTGTTGAGGACCTTATTCCAATCCCAAGAGAGTCCGAGGATTTATCCGGTAGTGATAGTAAGAGCATTTGACCTTCGAGTGATGATTTATCTCCCATTTTTGAGGAAAAATCCGTGACTTTCTCTAACCCTCTTTTCGATTCAAATGATTTTACCTCTAGTGATAACGAGTCACTATCCGATGAGGACGTTCCGGAAGATGTTCAAATTTACTTGAACCCTCTTTTCGAATTTGATGACGAATATATCTCTAGTGACGTAAGTCCTCTTTTTGATGAGGTGTTAGAGGACATCGAGTGCGAGGATTCTTATGATTCCAACCTTGATGAGTCGACTCTCCTAGTCACACCTCTTTCCGATTCTAATGAGGATGAGTTTTTCACCCCTAGAGACGACGTTGAGCTTTTACTTCACCATGATCCGTCTATAAGCATTGTTTCCATTATCGAGGGATTCATCGATGAACTGCCTCTCGAAGATAATGATGATTTATTTGATTTTGGACTCAAAAATAAAAATTACTGTAAAAGAATTTGTTACGATGCTCCGAATTGATAATTTCATACCAGACAAAGTTTTTGACCCCGGGATTCACGAGAAAAGTTTTTTTCCGACATTTGTGAAGTTAACCTTTGAGGATCGCCATTATTTTCCCATCACATTTGTTATCCGAATATTTCTTCCTTATCTCATTTATTCGGTGGAATCTCCTTTTCTTCTCTCCTCCGGGAGTGAGGATACTATTTTTGACCCCGGCATCTCCACTTTTCATTTTTCTTCTCTTAAGCCGGTGGCATATGAAAATCCGATGGTGATTTTTTCTATTCATCCTGTTTCTTCCTGCCCCGCAAGGACAAAGAGGAATTTCGGGGAGAGTCAAGCTAGAGACTTCGCACAAAAACAAGCGCTTCTCGGGAGGCAACCCGTGTCTTTTCTTCTTTCTATTTTCTTGATTAATAAGTGATGTCGTTATTGTTATAGCCCAGTTGGGGGCGTGTTTCATCTATGTATGTGGTTTCGTTTTAGCAGGGATTCCTTAAGATCATGAAGACTCGTGCTTGTTTTTAATCCTCCAATCATCCGTTTTGAATCCTCAATCTCTGATCATGTATATATACTTTGTTTCCCCTATCACACTGGAATTTTTGCATTTCTTTTTTTTCATCCTAATGTGAGGGGTAAAAACCCGATAATTTGAACATTGAGGCCAATGTTTCATTCTAAGCGTGGGGGGATTTCTATCGAAATGTGATCTTACCTATGCCTTGCTGTGTCCCTCGCAGCCCCGTTTTGGCCAAAATTTTAAATTTTAAGTCTTAATATCTAGTTTATTGTTCATATCTAATAAAAAAATTTATGTAGAAAAATGTTGAAAAATATAAATAGTTAGTTGATAAAAATAATAAGTGTTTTGACACGAATGTAGGCTTTCTGTTGGTGAGAATGAAAAGTAAATTTTGACCCGACCAATTTTATATCTTAGCTTTCTCCTTAACTATAAATAGATTGATTTTGCTAATCTTTTATACAAGGAGCTATAAAACGCAAGTCTAGCTTGAAAAAGTCAAGACTTTGCAAGTTCCCATAATTGATTTTAAATATGCGAAGATCAATTTATTAGAATTAAGATTGTTGCCAGTCTATGTGACTTGTTAAAGTGCCGATCTTAATTCGCTAGGCTAAGTATTCACGAGTTTCTTTATTAGAAATTTTAAATTGTGAAGAACAAGAGATGATAGAGTAGAGTATAAGTTTTGATGCTAAACATAGAATAGTTGGATTTCTTTAAGGCTCATAGAGGTTAATTGTGGCTTTTTGCTCCCATCGGCTTAATAAACGTTATATAATTGTTGAATAAATAAAGTTTCTTTGGTTTTTGCGATTCTTAGTTTAGATCACTTCGTAGAGATTCCTTCTGGTGAAAGTAAGGTACACATCGAGGTTTTGCATGTTGTGGGGAAATAGACTCCGACCATGTCGCTTCGCATACCGATGTGGCAGTTGTTAAAAGACCACAGGGCTTGAAATTTGGCTATAATAATAATAATTATGAAATAAACCGAAGCCGAAATAAGACTTCTAGATCATGGTCGGCTCGCATACCGATGTGACAGTCATTTAAAGGGTGGAGGTAATAATAAAAATAATAAAAACTGTGGGCTGATAAAAGTTTACTACCTCTTGCCGGCTCACAACCGATGTGGTAGTCTTCTAAATAAGGCACATAGTAATAATAATTCGAGACTGATAAAAGTTTGCTGCATCTTGCCGGCTCACATTAACGCATGTTGCAAGCAACAGCCTTCCAAAAGGTCAAGGAAATTATCCGAGGTCGAAATATGAATTGTTGCAGTCTACCGGCTCACCACCGATGTTGCAAGCCTACTAAAGGACCGAGGTTTATATAATGTTGCAAAATATAATAATAATACAGCCAATTATACATCCGGTTATCTAAATAAATCCTCCGACATCTGACTCGTAGTAGAGAGATTTTCGGAATGAACATAAAAAGATAACCCCTAAATCATGCGAAATTAAAACCTTAATGTGGACCTTATTCTCACCATATCGTCTCTTTAGGAAAGATATTCAAACTATTAATAGTCATAACCGGTTACTTTATAATAAAGGAACAATAATTTATTTGTCACCAATAATAATAATAAAATCCTTAGAGGAAATTAGGAATAAGGGAGGAAAAGTAAGTATACAATTCGCTTTTATGAGTAGTGTTAGCATCATAACTTGTATTTTGCAATGATCTTGTTTTTAAGCTTGGTTTGGAGAGGTGAAAGTCGGGGACGATGAATTTATCCATTTGGACACTTTTTGTGCTTTTTGTTCTGTGATCCTAAAAGTTATCAACGAATAATGAAAGCATTACATTATGTCACAAATGAATAAGTTGTAAGTTAGAAATTATAAAAATTATAAAAATGAAATGAAAAAAAGGGTAAAACGGGGGTGCTTGCGATTTAAATGATTTTTGTACCTTTTAATGGATCTTTTCTATTCTTGTTTGATTGTAAGGGGTTATAAGTTAAAAGGGGATAAAAATTATTTATTTCTGAGTTTGTTTTATTTACATTGCGTGCGGGACCAGCAATGGCTTAGTGTGGGGGAATTTGGTATTTGCTAAAATATACATCTTTTATACCCTGTAAAACACTATTAATCAGACTAAAAATACTAAAATATGCTTAATTATATTGCAAATATGTTTGTTTGGTATTTTTTTATGTCTTGCAGGTAAAAGGATTGAAAACGGAGCAAAAACAGGAATTATCGAGCTCAATTTAGTCAAGTTTAATTATTACTCAAAGCCATGATGAAGTCGTGAAAAGTCCCCGAGCATGCCAATGGAAAGAGCACGAGAAAACGAGTCCAGCGGTGCCCCCGGATCTTATTGGGCCAGCCCGTTCCCCACTTAATGGGTCGGGCCAGCCCAAACAAGCAAAAGCCCATTACAAGCCCAACAAAGAATTAATCAAATAATTATTAAAGAAAGATTGGTGTGACGTCAGCATGACGTCAGGTCATGTGTAAGTAAATTAAATGGGAAATAGTCACGTGATCAAGCACTCATCTAGAAGAGCAAATTAAAGGGCAACACGTGGCCTTCTTTTATTTTCTAACAACTGATATGCATTATACAGTTGAGTTTTAAATGAATTGTGATAAATTGTTGTATCTAGTCACGTGCCTCTAAATAAATGGAACTACCCTACGTGCCAGCGCATTTTCTAAAGGAAGGGACGAATGGTAGAACGCCATATGGAAGGACTTTGTATAACTCTCAAAATTCAAGTTGCATCTCATAAAAATTATCCAACAGACAAGAATAAGTGCGTTTGGTTTAAGCAAATAAATGAGACACGCGTCATTTATCCCTTGGCTCTTTCCATTCCCGATCCATGTGCAATCATTTGTGCCCAATGAATGGCCAATCTAGTTTCCAATGATGAGGACGAATTTACAAAACTCACCCTTCCTTGGCTATAAAAATGAACACACCACCCTTCCATTTTGTAGTAGCTAGGCTTTTATTTTTCTTAGTTTAGTTTTCTAGTTTTTTTCTTATTTTAAGTTTGTAATAGCTTATTTCAGATTTTTGTGCTTATTGTACTAGTTTATTTCACGTGCTTATTAAGATGATGTAATGGAAATGGTTTAGAGCTTATTGAAGATCTTGGTTTGCTAATTCTTTTTCTTATTTGTTCGATTATATTTGTTTTCGTGTAGCTTATTCAATAAGCTGATTTTCCGTACTTATTTTCTCAGCTTATTGTTTTCAGAAGTTCTTAAAGGTTTAGATAATGACTCTTAAAAGCTCTCAAAGCTTATTCGATTCATTTTCAAAAGTTTTTAAACACTTTTCGAAATAATAAGCTATAATAAGCTCAGATTCAACTTATTATTGTGCTTAAATTGAGTTAATGTTTTTGGGAGCTCATATTTTCTGATTAAATAAGTTTCTGAACTGCTTTTTTGGATTTTTGTGAGCTTATTTGCTAGATCGATATTTTGTGAGCTTATTTGCTTATTCGATTCGTAATTTGAGATGTTTAGAGTGCTTATAGCTTATTGTGAGTCCTTGTTATTGTTTTCTATTGCTATTTGATTAGTTTTGAGCTTATTTAGTTTGGTGTCTTGCTTATCTCGTCACTCAAGACTTAGATCTCAAAATCATTTTGCTTATTAATAAGATTTGTATTTTAAGGATGCTTATCTCTTGATTCGTATGTAGGTTGTTAAGTTTCGCTTGCTTATTAGATTAATGTGGAGCTTATTTCGTTTAGGTGTTAGCTTATTAGAAAGTTTTATCTTAAAAACTCGTTCAAGCTTATATAATTTAGCTTATTGTTGAAGTTGCAAGTTTTAAGTACTTACTGTATTCGGCTTATTCAAAAATTGTTTTTGTGTCTTATTCTGAATTTGAGCTTATTCGTATGTGCTTTCTAGTTCTGGCTTATTTTTAGCTTATCATAGTTCTTATCTACTTGTTATTAAGTCACTAGAACACGTTTGGTTTGTAAAGAAAAGATCGATTGGGCCTCTTCTCATTACTTGCATATGGGCCATTTAGTTTAGATTGGGCCTATTGTTTACTTGACTTTGATTTGAGCTCATTGGATTCATTGTTTTGGGCCTGCGATAGTAAACAGAAATGTGTGACATTGAGTTTATAATTCTATTAACATTTTTTGTGATTTGTATTTTGTTTTGTTTTTGGTACCGGTCAACTCACGAGGCGAGGAGCTTAAGGGTTTATTTAGCTAGACCGAATTTGATTATTTGTTTTAGCTAAATAAATCGGGTGGTATTCGTTTAATTGCGGCTCTTCAACTCGGTTCCATTTTCTATCTTTTTTTTCAATTAATTAGTATAGCTTATTTTTAATGTTTAGCTTTGTTTGTTTAATCATTATGAGTAGCGAGTAGTTTAATTAGTGCTTGTTAAGTGGTTTAGTGATTTGGGAATTAAGTGTGGATTTGAAAAAGGGTTTAATTAATAAATAATCTTCGATTATTTAGATTTATAGTTTGAATGTTTCAAAGGGCAAAAGTCGAAGAAATAGTCAAACTACACATCTAGTAATTAATATCTTTTTAAAAGGTTTTTATCAAAATAAACTAACGTTGTGAGATAAAATTCTTTTCTAAGGGTTATAATTCGTTAATAAACCTAAATTCACACTTAAGGAACATTTCACGTCACTTAGCAAGCATATTTGTCATTTATATCTTTTAGATCAATTTTAGTTTAATCTTGTAGTTTTAAATCTTAGAATTAATATTAGTTTAATTTTTAGTTTTTAAACATAGTTTTAAAACCAAACCAAAAAACTTGAATGGACCAATCAAGCTCGATTTACAACTTGCACATAGATTTCACATTTTGTTATTATCAAAACATTGAGAGGTCGAAAAATATAAATAACGTTTTTAGACATTATTTGTATTAACAGTACCCAACTTGTGGAGTCCCGTAAAAGTATCTATGACAATCATGCTTTTTTAGGCACTTCACATTGGGGTCCCAAAAGACAAAGCTTCTACGGATATGCTTCCAACAGGGAATCCAAACATGATGTGTACTCCACCAAAAGAATTCTTGCAGTGACAAATGTCAAAGTTAAAGAATGGTATGGTTATGGTCATCTCGAGGAGATTTTAGTTCGAACATCTAATCAGCAATTATACAAGTTTATGAAAGGCGACTTTCCACGACTTCATCTACATGACATCAAGGATATGTTGATCCTCCTTGTTCAGAACAGACTCTTCAACCTCAAAGGTGATGTCATTGTACACTTGGCTGCAGCATTATGTATGTTCACATGACGTATCATGATCAAGAAGAGAGTGGAAGATCTTTAACTTGGTGTCGAAAGCTACCAGAAGAAGCTCAACATCTCTAGACCAATGACACACAAGGCTGGAATCACTAATCTCAAACCATAGTCTGCATACTCTAACCCTTAAGGCTTCATATATATGGACAAGTTGGGAAGAAACAGACTGATGTGTTCTCACGAGCTCTACAAGTTCAGTGATGGTACACTCATATCTCGCTATGATACTCTCAAAGACATGGCCAACAATTTAGAGATGGGTTATACAAGTGTCATGCCAAAAGGAGATGAAGTAGCTTGGACAAGAAAAGGTCTCACATCATGATTAAGGATATTGATCGTTAGTTGTTGGATAGAAGGTTGATGAGAAGCTTGGAAAAGTTTGTTGGTGGTATGGAATACGGGGAAGACCTTCGACTGCTTCAGCGGACAATATGACTCTGTCATATCTTGTTCTACCCAGGGACATTCCATTCGTTAGAATAGAAGTCCATAGGTACGATAAAAAGGAGAAATAGTGAGAATAAGGGAAAAATGCGGACTAAGACAGAGCTAACACTGGAACAAACCCAACAAGGTGTTAGTGATGAAGGCTTGGTAAGCGTTGAAGGGGTTGAAGAATAAAAAAAAGTTAAGATAAATGGTGAAAAGAAAGAAGCCCTCTTTACACTTAGGCAGATTCCGTGTCAATACATATGCTATCCGAAACACCTAATTTGTGTCTGGTGATTCAAATAAAATCGATTCGAGTAATAGTATATAAGTAAGTCCTATCGGATGTAAAAATTACTTTAGGAAAAGTAATAGTTAATCTCCTGGATGTCGTGTCCCAACGAGAGATGAATTTGAAATCCACGAAAGTATTTTGTTTGATGCTTGATTGAAAAATATTTTGGTTTTTGGTTTTAAAACTAATAATAAACTATATAATACTAGAAAACAATAAGCAAGCAAATAATCTACGAAAGAAAAATTTATAAAAAGATATGCTTGCTAAGTGAAATGTTTAGATCCTTAAGTGTGAATTAAATATATAATTGAGTCCTTATTGATGAATCAATACCTTTCAAATAAATTATCTTCTCACAACGTTGGTTTTTATTGAAAACAATTTTTATCAAGATATTGATTACTAAATTAATGCCTAATTATTCTTATGACTTTTGCCCGCTCAAATAACCAAAACACTAATCTAAGTAATCCAAAAATCACTAATCAATATTTCCACTTTTATAATCACACTTAATTCACTAAACAATTTATCACTTAACAAGAATAAATAAAATCTACTCACTAAGCATACTAATCAACAAATAAGCAAACATAATCATTTTAAGCTAAATAAATCTAAACTACTAGTATTGAAAAGAGAAAGAGGATAGAACCGAATGATGAACCGAATCGAATACAAAACCACCCGATTACATAAACAAAGCAAATTGCCAAGTTTATTTCTCTATTAGACTTTATTTACTTATTAGATGATAAAGTTTGGAACTTTATACACTAATAAGCTAGTAAACTCTTAATATAGCTCTAAACTTAGAAAATAAGCTAGTTTATGTAACCCTTAAGCTCCACGCCTCATGAGTAGAATCGAATCCAACAAATCACAATTCAAACAATGGTTAAACAATATGAATGAGCTATAAGCTAAAAACTTTAATGTTAAACTATTAAGTATTTTGAAATAGAAAAGCTAAAGCTAGTAGATCTAAATGATTAAGCTATTTCAATAAGACTAAAAAAAGCTAAATTAAAAGGTTTTGGAAAAATAAGATAAAAAGGACAAATAAGCTAGAAATAAGCTAATCGAATAAGCTAATAAATAGCTTATCCAAAAACTACTTATGAAGAAATAAGCTAAAATAAGCTAGATCTATACTCCTAAAAGCTAAAATTCAAATAAGTTAAGATAAGCTTAACCGAATAAATGAGCTAGGAGAATAAGAGAATCAAAATAAGCATAAGGAGTGCTTATTCGAAAAGAGAATAAGAAGAGAAAAGAAATGGAAAAATAAGTAAAGACTTATGAATGATATAAGCTAGATCTAAACCGAATAAGCTATAAGAAAGTTTATTCGATAAGTTCTTAGAAATAGGCTATAAGAAAAGCTTATTTAGGAAAATAAGCCAACAAGAAAAGAAAAGAAAAGAGAATAAGACAAGAAAATAAGCTAACCAACCTTTAAACTAAACATCTTCATTAATAAGCCAAAGAGATCTTTTACAATAAGCAGAACAATAAGCTAAAATAAACTTTTACAATAATAATAAGCTATTATATTTGAGAGAGTAAACTAAACTAATTCTACACCTAATACTCTAATTCTACACTACTCCTACCTAATAATCTCATCTCGTCTGCTGCTGCTCTTTTAAATATGAGAATTGAGTTGATGGTAGAATAGTCCTTTCAAGTAGCCAGTCAATCATTGCCTAAGAAAGAGGGGTAGAACAGTCTTTTTGAGCTGGAAGATTGCTTCATAATTAAGCCAACCTTCAAGAAACTTCCTAGTGCTGCCAGCGTACAAAGAGCCCGATCCACCAGTTGAAGAGCTACACGTGGCCAATTTGATGCGTTAATATAACACATTCAATTTCCTATCACTTCACCTCGTACTGCATTTATCTCAATTAAAAGGAAGGGCACGTGTCGACTACTAGTTTGCCAAGAGATGAGATAGCGGAGATGAGAGTAGGTGACCACACTCTCTTTCTGATTTAATTTAGGCGAGTGGATACCATTCGCTTTCATTTGCACACAACGAATCTTATTTTGAGATAAAAATTTCAATCTTCCATTTTCTTGGGCTTAAAGAGTTAGTGGGCCGAAGATTTATCATTAGCAGTTGGGCCAATTTCCAATCATTGTTAGGGCTGTTAACTTGGGTTAGACTTTTGCTGAATATGGACTTTAGTAATTATGGGTCGGTCCATTAAGAGATGAAGACACCGTCAAAATCGTAATCTCATGCTCTTTCCATTGGAGTGCCCGGGGAATTTTTCCGGGTTCGTTTGAATCTCGATAATCATGAAAACGTCGTCGAAAGTCACCCGAAAATTACCGTTTTTGCTTCGTTTTTAATCCTTTGTACTTGTAAGACATAAAAACACAATACAAACATATTTGCAAGATAATTACTCATATTTTAGTGTTTTAGTCCATTTTAATGTGTTTTCTGGGGTACAAATGATGTTTGTTTAAGCACACATCACGTAAGCTTTTGCTTAGTAAGTAACCCGCATACAATATATTATCATACATGACACAATCAAAAGCATAGATGTACAACATGTCTAAAACACTTATCCATTCACATATTTATTTGCATACTCACCACATTAAACCACAAACATTTACAAACAATTCATCATATCATAATCATCATGATCAAAACACTTACCTTGATTAGCCCCATGACTAAACTAATATTACTCCTTTACTAGAGCTTATCAAGCCTAATTTCCACATCCATTCTAAGTCTCCTAAATCATACTCTTTAAACACTTAACAATCCTTACACATAATACCAATAATTATTCATATACCATAACATATTATAGCA